>DF237672.1:8466-41733 GCA_000708835.1 Klebsormidium nitens | reverse complement strand
AGTCACAATCATATATTGGAGTTATTGGCTATTGGAGTTAACACCGGGCAGCAATTAACCGACTTTGGTCTGAACGACCGTCGTTGCCCGTTGTCGTAAACGGCAGCGTTCAGGACGTGCTCCGACCTCAGTAGATCAGATTTCGCCCCGCCGTGAAACTTAATCGGCGTGGACATGGCGAGTTTAAGCCGGGTTAGGATCTGACCTGGACTGAAATGTTAAGATGAACGCCGCGCTTAACTTCATTGATCAGCAAGCTGGCGAGCTGGGCTTCTGCACTGCAGTGCTTTTGCTGAGCATAATCACGTGGAGGACACATGGCGCTTCGCAACAACAGCACCCAGCTCTTTGAGCTGCCGCAATGCAGTTCCTTTTGGCGACCACACAGAAAATCGACATGCAAAGGTAGCACAGCTTGTTCTGAGGTCCAGCGAGCCAAAATTGGAGGCGCACAGCAATTTTGCGGGTTGATGCTTCGTTGTTTTAGAGTTGGTCTGCAGCCATGAGTACCGAGGGTCTGATGCGTTTGCTCAACAGCGAGCTGCCGTTGCTGCATGAGCAGTACAAGGCAGGAGACAAGCGGGTTGGCCTGGTCATCGTTGATGAAGTGAATGGGTTTGCCACCGTCGGCGCTGGGAACTCAGTGAGTGTGCATATCCTCCATGGTGCAGGAATTGATACCACTGTCTCAGCCATGCATGACGTCAACTGACCAATGGCTACTCAATCAAGGAAACAAAAGCTCTGTGTATGGAAAGCAAAGATGAGGACCATTCTAATCTATTCTTGTCAGTCCTGTTTCGTCCATTTCGCTAATTGCATACGAGTTGGGAGTCTCTCAGAATCTTTGCAAAAAGATGGAGTATGTGACAAGCACAATCCAAGAATCAAAACATCAGCTGCTAAGAGAAATAATACACAATGGAAAAGTTGTTGGAAGTTTGATGTAGACGATGGTCTTTCTGTCCAGTACAGCCCTGCGCCAAGTCCTCTTTATTTTGATAGTCCTAAAGCTTGCACACCGGTTTATTGAAAGGATCCCCAGCAACGGATAGTAAAGGTCAGCAGGTTCGACTTCTTGGACCATTTGATCTGTGCATAGTAGTGCCTTGAACAAATCAGAACTAGCATTACATTGAAAGCAGCATAAAGGGAGACCAGGCTGAAAAGATCAAAGGAGGTCCTGTCCTTGATCAGTTTTCCAAAAATGTTGCAAAGAGTCAAAGCGCCTCGAAGAAAGTTTGGGCTTTACGGAAACTAGTCTGCAACACCTGCCTGCAGTCAGCTCGCTCCTCTCAGCAAGCGGTCATCCTCAAACGGTCGTGGACCAGTGTCAACGGTCTCTGCGCTGAAGTTGGAGATACTTTTCTCAACGCTTTGATCGAGGCCTTCGCTCTTGCAACTGAAAGCCTTTGTTGTTAAAGTTTCTGATTCTGCAATGAAGCGCAGAGCCTGAACAGCCTCAATGTCATCACAGAATGCCCCCCATAAACTTAGACTCAGAAGAAAGGGAGTAGGAAAACACCCACAATATCAATCCGGATCTTACAATCAGAAAAAACCAAGTGCACTCCAGCTACAGTGGCAATTGTATCCTCGAAACTGGCGGTCATCTTCAACCCTTATCTTCCCTCATTCCCCAGGCACCCCTTCGCCCCAGCCAGCAGATTGACAGGATGATTGATGAAACAGACAGGCTAGCGCGGCAGTTCTTGGACCGGGGTTGGCCAGTCTTGGCGTTCATGGACCTGCACGAAATGGGGGTGTCAGAACCGCCCTGGTCAAAGCACTGCGAGCGGGGAAGCGGAGAGGAGGATTTTGTGCCGGTAGGTTTTGGTTTCTGTTTTCTGATCCATTGCCGGTCAAGTTTGGGTCAAACGCTGGTGGTTACAGACCTCGTGCCGTCGCTTGATGCTTTTTGACAAAGCTTTTCAAATGCTTCCTGCTATGTGAAAGGAGGAAAGCGACTCGAATCATCAGGATAAAGTGATGCACTTTTTGGCGGTGGCTTCGATAGCCGTCTCTTGTCAGTCGCAGTCAAGGGCTCAACGATGTCAACTTTAGGTCAGAGGCCAGTAGTGGTACTAAGGGTGTTGGATGTCGAGGATGCTGACGTCACCTGAGCAGTCACGAGATCACCATCGGGCACGACACCGAGCGGTCACCCCCGTGGCCTTCACGGCCCTGCAAACAGAACACACGTGTCGATTCGACTGGCGCGTTTCCAAACGCAGCGCTTTCTTTTGCAGATTACACAGCGCCGTAGCTCGCCCAGCTTTTGTTGGTAAGTCTTTCAAGTTTCAAGGGCGCGAAAGAATGGGACCAATACTGCCGTCTTTATGTGACACGGGGCCTCCAAGCAGCCCGAGACTGACATTGGATGGCTTTACTCGTGCAGAAACTGCGATGGCTGGACAACACCGAGAAATGCGTCAAGATCTACAAGGACTGCGCGGACGGTTTTGTGGGGGCGTTCCGAAAGGACCGGTCGAACGGGTTCGTGGACTGGGTTGCAGAGAACAAGGTTGAGCATGTGAGTTCCTGGAAGCTCTTTTCGGAATGTGCATTGATTTGCTTTTTGGGAAAGGCTTTGCGAAAATAATGGAGAAAATCGTGAGTACTTCGATTATGAAGGTTCGCACAGGTTAGCTGTTTGAGAAGCAACATGAGAACCTTCCGAACGTTCCTGGTGAAATTTCGGCCGTAATTGTTGCTTTCCCATCGCCGCTTTGTTCGTTGTCGTCGTCTGGCCACGTCGCAGCTTCCGCTCATTCCCCTTTCAGCAGGACGGTGTCATTGCCTTTCCCACTTACGAAAACTACAGCGAACTCTGACGTTTCCCGTTCCTTGCTACGCTGAAGCGGAACGAGATTCTGCGAGTCTCGTTCTCCTTCGCTTCTCTTCTTTGTCACTCAGTACGTCACGTTCTAGACAAATGAATATCAACCCCACATTCACGATGCTGTGTCTTCTGCTGTTGCTTCCTTGCTACGACGAAACAAGTAAAAGTATCTCTCAATTTGTTGGGCGGATGCTCTCGTTGTTTCTGTTGATCCTTCTTGTTCACGACAACTTCTTCCCCCTCCCACTTTCTTCCAGGAATTTTGCCCTTCGACGTGACACAATAAGTACGCCCAACAGAAACAGAAAATTTCTTCGAGGGCGTGCGGAAAGTTTCTCCCCAAGACGCTACATCCGCCGAAGGCGTCACGAGACGCCAAGTCACTCGATTCAGTCTCTCCTGCGCAGATTCTGGTGGTGGGCACGTGCACTGACGTCTGCGTGCTCGACTTTGTCGTCAGCGCCCTCTCCGCGCGTAACCACAAGATGATCCCCCCCCTCTCCGAGGTCTACGTCTACGCCGACGGCTGCGCCACTTCTGATATGCCCCTCGAAGAAGTCAAGAAGAACGGGAAGAGCCCGTACTCCGCACATCCGCAAGTGAGTGATAATGCTTTCAAGTTTTCCTTTTCGGTTGTCGTTTGCGTCCTCTCTATTGAGTTGCTGTTGTAGCTTCCGTTGTCGAAGCCAAATCCGACGGGGCACACTGATGCGCGGGTCGCACTGGGCTCCTTTTGACAAATGTATATCGTGTCCGTCACTTCTTCTAGATGCGTCCGAACGGAGTCTTCGGTGCACAACAAGCGCATCGTTGCTTAACAGCGGGCGCTCTCAACCAGCGTCTACGTACGAACATTGGTTTTTCCCAGTTTGCCGTGGGTCGCGAGGGCTATTGCCGTGAACCTTGCAATTGTCAGGCCCCGCGCTTTCAGGGTCGCCGTTCGCGTAGCTAGCAGTACTGCGGCAATAGCCCTATCTTTGACTCTTCTCCCTTTCGGAGAGAATATCCCTATTCCTTTAGCACGATTCAAAGAGAGTTTGTCTCTTCTGAAGGGGTTGGTGGCTGTTTGCCAGAACTCTCGTGCCCTATCTTTCGAAAGCAACTCCACTTCTTCCGGCAGCCATCGGCAAATCACAGAGGCCTTAGAGCCATGTATACCAGTCGCTTTTCCGAATATCTGCGGTTCGCTTTCTCACGCGCCTCTCTGTCCTGTTGCAGGGACCGACGCACTACATGGGGCTGTACATCATGTCTTACAGGGGAGCTCGTTTGGTCGATTCCGTCACAATATAGGTGTTTACAAAAGTAGCGGTAGTTTGGAGGTCAGGTTAACGGCATAAAAGATGGTTTGGAATGCATAGCTGCACGCGATTCGAAGTCCAAACCTGCTGCTGTTCGGTGCATATGTGTCGATATAAGAAAGCTGATGAATACGCACGCGAGAGTGACTTTGAAGGCGGCAACGTTCGCTAACCCTGCTAGAGGCGAGATATAGAAGCGGCCAGGCTTAAATTATTGATTGTAGGGGGTCTGCAATGGCCCTGCATATGATTGAACTTTAATCGGCTTAAAGTAGAGGGGGCATGGTCTTTGGCCCCGTGTGAGTGGAGCTTTTGAACGCAACCTATTTAATCAATGAGATCTTATGCATGACCGCTTTTCCGAATTTGCCTGCCAAAACTGTTCGTACATCCTGGGCTGCCAGCCAGAGCTAGTCCATGATATGGTTTGTCCTCTTTTCGATGCAGCCCGGCGGGTTGGATCGACGTGGACCGTCAGGATCAGTGACTCGAACCTCCTTTTGCGCCTCGTACAGCTAGGAAGCTGCCTGCTAGGCCCGTCCAAGTACTGCATGTATGAATTGTGACAATGTATATGCAGGTACGATTTTGATGCATCCGACGGCCGGAGCATTATTTGATGGTATAAACAGATCAAGCACATGCAACCTCGCTGGATAGTGTTACCGTGACGCCAACGCTGAAGTCGACCTTTCAACTAGCTCGTGTTGATGGACAAGGTTAAAGAATCCAACATGATGAATGTAAGTCTATTTGTGAATATCGGCGGCCCATGCAGTTTCACGCGTACGTCTAGTCGGATTTTGTCCTGTACTAATAATTAGCAGATTTCATTGGCACCCGTCTGAACGGCCATGGCGAATTCTGGCAGGCATGAACCATGCCCTCACCATGCAATGATCCGCACAGCACCTCGCGTGCAGCTCTAACCGATGTCTCTGCTTCAGACAATTGATTGAAACATCCTGATAGCAGATTAGCTAGCGGTAAAGTCCAAAACCACATACTTCCAGTTAGATGCGTATTGCCAGCGGCCAGCTTCAACAAAAGTTGGGACCTTGCTTTGGGGGCCGGGCCTGACGGTGGAAGTTTCTTTTCAAACGGCAGTCATACTAGACGTCAAACGGCTCGGTTCCCATGATATGCGCGTGCCGCCAAAACGCTCGAACCGTACTTGGGGCTAATTGGCTACTTTAGATGGACTGCACTGATCAACGATGGAGAGATACCCAGATGTTAAGTCCTTACGTAGGCTGCCTGGATTCCGTGGCAAAGTTACCCGTTTAGCGAAGCTTTCGGCTATTTGTCAGCACGACACGGAAGCGATCAAAGCGGAGCAGCCTACTACAGGATCTCAGCTGGCAGCTTCCAATGACTGTACCTAGTCCATTTTGGATTTCAATTTAGAGTATAAGAAAGACGTGGCTTGGAATGGCAAGCAGCTTGGAACACCTTGTAGGATTTGGGGGAAAATGGTCAGATTCGACTAGATTTAGCCCAAGCCGTCATCTTCTGGAATGCCAATGGCATCAGACTTTGTGAGATTTTGCCTCAGAATGCACCGAGTCGGCCATGAAAATAGACGTACAACTAAAGGGCATCAATCTCGCAGAAACCAGAACTCAGATCGTCTTAGTCGTTTCTCGATTCTTCTGAATTTTAGAAGCTAAAGGAGATCTGCAGCGAGACCTTCCGCAAACACCATTGTACAACTCCAAATAAGAGGGCTGCATGCCCTTACCTCTGCGCGAGCGCCCCGACCAGTCATTCTGTCCAGCCAAAGCCCTAGCCGAAGACGGAACGGTTTTTCATGAGACCTCGTCTCCTTCTCATCCCTGACGCGCGCCTGCAAAGATGGCGTGAGTCGACTCACGCATTTATAAATTTGTGCCCCTGCGTGAAATTGTAATGTGATGGGAAGAGAAGTGAAGAACGCTGGATAAGGTAGGGCACGTAATCAGAGAGGAACACCATTTGATGCAGTCAGAAGCTACTGAAAGCAAGAGACGACACCAAGAAGCGAAGACCAAGCGGGCAAATTACAGGACAAACATCGAGGAATCTGCATCGGGAACTGTCAGTGGGGTATGACCAGCACCCTCGAACTCACCTGGTTTTGCAAGCTCAGTGGTCCCGACCATTTTTTGTCGCCCCGATTGCTCCCAGCACTTTGAGAGCTACTCTGAAGGTCGACCGTGGCGTTTTGGAAAGTTTGCGCCTGCATGTAATCATGTTGTCTATGATGCAATCTTACCTGGACAATGAAGGGAGGGCTTGCAGACTGAGACAGGACCATGATTCACTACATGAGATTCCGGTGAGGGCTCTCAGTGGTCCATACAATTATCTTCGGAGGACAGTTGAAAGTGATTCTCAACTTCGAACACGAGAATAAGCAAGGTGGACCATAAAGCAATAGAGGCATAGCACGGGATGCAGGGGAACCCAGACTCAGATCTGCACGTATAGCGACAAATTGGTCAAAACGCACCTCATTACGTGAGAGCTGTGGCCTCGAGTCTTGCTTGCTGACCAGATGATGATCAAGGGACTTTGCAGAGCTCTCCTTTATGGAGTCTCGGAGGCTGAGCGCTGCAGGCGTTCCAGCACAAAAACACCGACTCAATTGACTTGATGTGGATCTGTAAAGCGCTATGAATCAAAAGCAGCAGAGTTTCCGTTCCTCCTTCAGCAGGGACTGAGTTAACATTGACTTGTCATGTTTGCTGTGCACAGACCATGAAAACATGCTTCAGCACAGGGAATTGCGATATCAATAGAAGCATCGGACCTCGGGTCCAATTTCTGAAAGCTTCAACTCACGTATCCATGTGGCGGAAATGTAGACAGTGCCGAGCACTCTATCCGTGTCTTCATGAAGCTCTTGATAGCTGTCCCCCCTCTCGTTGCTCCGAAATAGCTGGTACGTGTAATCGTCTCCAAGTCCAGGCATGCTGTCAAGCTTCGCAATCATCCCGTTGTAGCCCGTCCGCCATGCAACCACAAGCCCCCTGGGAGGTTTATCAGGGATATTCTGGGGAGGTCCTTCGAAGTAGAGGAGGCCGACAGAAAGGGGGCCGTTTTCCATCACTGCAGGAAACAATTCCAAAGGCTTTGTATTTTGGACGTGTCATAAGCAGTCAAACAGCTAGCATGATAAGACAGCTGATTTGTCAAAGTCGACGCAAGCAAGAGCAACTGATGAGGACCACCGGAACTCTGCATTTCAGAGGATCATGGAGCAGATGGACTGGCCTGCTGGAAGTGAAGCAAATAACTTAGACTTGTTTGGGGGACCAATTAGCAGCAAGACAGCCACGAGCTTGGCCCATCACAGATCTCCAACAAGATAGGATCCTCAATTTTGGAGCTCATTCTCTGTGCCTTGGGCAAGCCCAGCTCTCTTTCCGCCTTCATCAGTTCTGCGGGTAATTTGACAGGCACGTATTCAATTGAAGCAGGCTAACTTCCAAATAAAGGAACGGCTTTCTCCACCAATGAACATGGAGCTAAAGCAATACGGGGTTCAAAGCATCTTCGATGAATCTAGGTTACATACTATTGTGTCAAGACGAGTCACTGGATCCCTTAACGTTTCGAAGAAAGGCTATGTGATCAGTTAGGAATATGCTTATGGCTGACTGCTGAGGAGCACTTACCAGGGCACTGAGGAGTGGATGAAGTCCTTGCATATTGAATTTACCGAATACGAATTTGTATTTCCTTAAAAAGAACCGGCTACTAAAGACAAACTCTCAAGACAAACCGATGGTGGTTCTTGCAGTCGATGGCGTAAGTACAGTCTCTGAAACAGTAAGCAACACATGTCCTGGTCTCACCATTCCAGATTGCACGAGCCTGATCCACAACCGGGACCATGAACAAAACCATTACTCACCCGGGGATGTAAAGTTAGGAAGCACTCTCACAAAGAGCGGAAACTGGTTGGACGGAACTTGGAACGGATGCCTTCTGATTTGCAGGAGCCATTTTGACCGCTCGTGATCCCGGCCTAAGCAATGACATTTTCTGAGCCAAGGAATGCTCTTGAGCAGCTCTGGATACAGTATAGACCACTGTCCAGCGCAGGCTGCTTCGGGAACCCTCACGGAAAAGCTAGCATGAGCATTGGTTGGATCAACAACATCAAACCCATACGGCGCACAAACAGCAGAACTTCCCGCGACATTGTCATCCCTTCGACAAATCTGCGGAACTGCCGCGTTCTTACGCGCAACGCGCACACTTCCAAGGTTAAACACAGCGAAGTTGAAGACGAGCCGGTTGCACAGAAAATTGAAATGAGGTAAAAGATGCACAAGCTAAGCGAGCTGGTTGGCCAGATCAGACCAATTCAAAACGGCGCACCTGGGCGCACCCAGACTCAGAGTAGTCAAGGTGTACCCAAGTAGCCAGATACCCAAGTGTGCCCGCGGTCAGCTTCCTTGCCAAACCCCAAAACCCTTCGATCCGTATCAAACGACTCACCAATCAGCGCGGCCGCGCATGGATGGCTAGATCAGGGCGCGAAATGACGGACCTCAAAAATATCAATTTAACGATTATGTTGCAAGCAGAAAGCGCAATCCCGTCCACTTGTGATTTTGGCCACCGATTGACAGCCTAGCGCCTGTGCCGGGAGCCCTGAATATTTCTCCAGTATCCAGCCTTTGTAGTAAAGAGACGTCAACAGGCAGGGATGATCTTGTTATGTGCAGGATTGCAGATTGCAGATGTTTGAATACTCTAAAAAGTAAAGCGAGCAGCATATATACAGCAGCATACAGCTTCGTCTTTGTATGTACGGCACATATCGCTCCTCGATCCTCCATCCTCGACTTACCTGCGGACTTCAAGCAAGCGAGGATCATCAGCAACGCCTAGCTAGTATACCAGAGGCGTTTCGCTCGATAAGGCGTCGCAATGGTCCAGGATCTGTCAAGGTGCACAGGTTAGACGAACTGTTTCTTAAACGTTGCCTTTGTTTCCACTTGTAGGAGTTGCACTGCTCATAAGGTTGTTACCGTATTCCTGCCTGGTAGCGACGGTACTCCGAACAGGTTTCATATATGTAGCATACTGAGAGTGGATTTTTGAAGCCTGCAAAGAGCAAAGAATGCAATGGTATCGCGGGCTTAGTGGCGCCAAAGCACCTGCACATTATAGCCGCCAATACGGTTTGCCTTGAATATGAACGGATGGCTTCCGCATGCTGCCAAGGATCCCGCATCATTGCATGTATAAAGCACGCTTTTGGCATTAGACCTGAGTCCACCATCGCGCCGCAGCATTGGGATCTCATGCGACATACACATGCATGTGCGTGGATACTGCACAGCTATTTGGAAACTTGCGAGCGTTCCATACGGGACTGATGTAAGTGGAATGATATTCCATTCGCAGTGCAATATCATGAGATACTCTAGGTGGAATCTATGCAAATGAATTGTCACATGTGTGCACAATGATCTCCATATGGATCTGAAGAGCCTCAGGCTCATGTTAAGTTTGTAATGACCCCACGTTCCTCACGCGATTGCCGCCCACATTGAAGCGCCGACGGTCGATCGCAAATCATGTCAGAATCGGAATGCGTGGAAGGAGAACGTGGACCAACTCGCCCTTTTGGAACCCGCCCATTGCCAAGTTCTGATACCCGTTCGTGAGGTTCGGGGTCTTGATTCCTCTGTACTTCCGTACTGGTCAAAAAAAGCTTCACTGTACCCGGCTTCCTCGTAGGCACGTAGTGTGGTTCGAAGCATCGCACCGAGAAAGTCGCCCGGTCAGTCCCTCGTTGGTGAATTCTAATCCGCACGCAATCTCCAAGCCAGCTTGGCAAGAAAAATGGCGCACCAGCATTTTCATGATATTGCTGCTCGTCTTCGAGGATCCGTGTACTGACGGCATGAACAACGACCGTCAACCTCAGCCTATGTACAATCAATTCTGATTCAGGTAACCTTGCAGACTCTCAAACCGAACGTTGCTAAGAATTGCAAGTCACGTCCGCATGGCATTTCCCAACTCCTCATTCTGCTCCGCCTTGACGACCAGCAGCTCCTCCCGAGTCACCGGGGCTGCCGTTTCTAGCGCCAACGGGGCAACCTCGCCTAGCAGCCCGGCCCACGGAAGTGGCCGGGGCGACTTTTCGATCTGCCCGGTATTTCTTCCCCGGTGCAGCTCTTCCCGTATCCGGGTCTGCCACTGCTCGAGGGTACACTCGTCCTTGTAGTCGTGGACGACCCGGTTGGCGAAGTTAAGGAACGACCCGAGGCCCGTCTCCGGCTTGCGCCCGAACTCCTCCAGGACTCGCAGCTCGTCGGGAGGGATCCCCCTGATCCGCTACAAAGGGTAGGGAGGACACGTCTTACGAGGGGTCGAAGAAACGTGCTGAGTTGAAAGCCCTTTGCGCTTGGCATTCTGGGTCCAGATGCATTCGGGCTCGGTTTTCTTTCCACAGAGCTGCCTTCCTTCGCATATGGCTTCTGGATCTTGCCGCTGGTTTCTGCTTTTGAAGATTCAAACAAGCGTCCGCAGAAAAGCCGCCTGTTAATACAGTACCATTACGATGACGGCTCTCGAAGCTTAGGACCTTCAGCAAATGCAAGGAAAGGCGGGACCGTGATCATTACCCGGGCTAATCGGATCTGCTGAGAATGACCCTGATCAAGAAGACGAAACGGAAATCAGATGCAAAGTACTGCTGCTTCGGTACCCCGGCTTTGACCAGTTGACACGGCTTCGTATAGGCCTGTCTGTGAAAAACACAATCAATTCGTTCCTTGAGGGCCACTGAGAACCTTCTGCACGAATATCAATGTCCGCAATCGGTTGGAACCCAACATTTGCCGCCTCACCTCCAGCGGCCGATCATCGACGATGTCGTTCTTGGTCACCGTCCCGATCGCCATCACCGCGATCAGCCGCTGCAGCTGGAACTGCACATCCCCCGCCTCTAGATTGAAAAAGTACGTCGCATTTCCGTACTGGGGCCACTCCAGTACGAACCGGTTCTGCTCCTCAAACACGAACAGAAACGCGTGCAGTTTGTGGCACCACCCCCATTCGACCGGGCGCCCCCCGCGCCGCAGCCGCTTGGCCTCGTCGGTGAGGACCTTTAGAGCGCCCATGGAGTACTTGGGCAGGTGGGCTGCTCCGAGGTTCCCGGAAGAGGTCCAGGAGGCGCCGTTGCGCGAGGCGGAGCCGTCGTAGATCTGCGAGGAGGAGCGGGAGTGAAAAGCGGTCGTTGATGACGCAGAAGAGTTCCTTGCAAAACCATCAGCGGGCTTGGGAAAAACGAAAGAGAGGCTCTTTCGAACAAGCCGGAGCAAGCTTGTCTCGTAGTATGTGGGCTTCTTTGCGCCTCTTCTGATCAGATGGAAAGTGACCCTCTTTTCATGATGATCAAGTCCCTCCAAGATTCCATCGCCTTCAACATTCATTCAAGGCCTCATAAAGAGCAACGAAATGATCGGACTCATCAAAACACCCGCAACCCATTTAGAGCCCCTCAAAGTGATATCAAGTACTAGATGTGTAATACTTTAACAACATCGCACCAAAATATTATGCTCCCTTGTCGAGCGCCGCCTTGAATGCCCGCAAGCTCACAGGATTGTATCAAAACGAAACCTTAGAGTCCTTCAGAATGGTCCAAATCAACCCAAGCCAAAACTTCAGGGCTTCTGGCTTTTGAGGTCAACCAGATCAAGCCAGATCGCACCTAGATTAAGCACAGCCTGCAGAGCCCGGAAGCTCATCAGGGCTCCGATTAACCGAGACCTCGAAATACGGATTACATCCTCAAGTCTTTCCTTCTTACAGTAGTAAAGCAAATCGCTCAGATGTCACCTTGTTAAGCGCGGCCGGTAGGGCGGAAGCTCATCAAGGGACCGGATAAAAAGAGACCTCGGTTCACGCACCAAGACCTCAAGCTTCTACTTCTTACGAGAGTCCAGGAAACCGCTCGACTCTCACCTTGTTAAGCACGGCATGTAGTGCCCAAAATCTCGTCGTGTCTCAACGAACCCAGACCTCTTCTCAAGAATCGAGACCTCAAACTCCGCCTCTCAAAATGTTGATCGATCCAGCTCAAAACTCACCTTGTTAAGCACGGCCTGTAGCGCGCGAAAGCTCGCGCTTCCTGCCGCCTCCTCGTCTCCGTCAAAATCGTCCCCGTACAACTTCATGTCGTCCAGCATGCCCGCTTTGCTCAGCGATTCCAGCAGCTCAGGCGCGTCCTTCCGCAGGACTTCCACCGCCGTCCGCTTCTTTTTCTTGCCCGCCTCTAGTTGCTTTCCAGTTTGAGCAGACTCCCGAGCGGAGTTTGATAGGTCCTTTGCCGTTGGATGTGAGATCGACGGTCGGGGATTGGGGTATCGGCCAAGCGGGCCGAGTCCCGGGAAATCCGGGTTGCCGGTATTGTGATTAGAATTGGGCTCGCGGTTACTAAGTACTCCCACTCCCCTGAGTACCGATTCTGGTTCTGACCGACGCCCAGCTGCGAGCTCCGCCTTGACGTCGCTCACGATTTGCGCCGCTTCTTGCTGCCGCTCGCGCCCCCCCCTTTCCCTCTCCCCGTTAATCCACTCCCCTTCCCGTTGCTCACCTGAATGGCCCCAGAATTGGCCAGTCTGGCGGAACCCCTCCTTGGTATCCGTGCCCCGATCCAGACCCAGTGCAGAACCGGTTCCTCGCTGGACCACGATCCCGTCTTTCCGAAGAGCGCTTCTGAAGCTCAGCGGCATGTCCTCGTCCGACATCGACATATCCGCAAGACCATCGCCTTCCGGTTTGGGGGGCTCCGACTTAGCACCCAAGCCCACCCCCCGAACCACTTCGCCAACGCTCCTTGCTGCCGACCCGTCATCTACAGTTCCGCGCAACGCCCTCTCGTCATCACCACCCCATTGAGTGCCGGCTTCAGCACCCCCCCTTTCCTGCAAAATGTCCTCGTCTTCTATCTTAACCGCTGACAAGCCAGTGAATCCCCGGTACAGACCCAACGGCGAGGGGCTGCCGCTCTCCTCCCGTTCTTGCATCAGATTACTGACTACGCCCAAAAACGGCCTTCGACCTCGGGAATAGTCAGCCTCAGCTGCTCCGCTGACGTCAGCGCCGCGACTGCTGACGTCAGCGGGGCGGCCGGTGACGTCAGCCAGGGACTGAGCCTCGAAGAGAGGGGAGGCTTCCGCTGGTGAGGCGGCTGGATGGGTGGGGTGTTCCACGGGAAAGGGGGACGGTCTGAGTGAGGAAGTCGGAGCGGTGGTTGCGGCAGCATGCCGTTCCCTCGCCGTCGCTTTCTCCGTTTCGGCGAGTCGTGCCTGCAAAAGAATCGGCTCCACTTGTAGGACTGGTTTGTGAAAGGCCCTCACTAAGCGAAAGCCTGACCACTTCAGTGCAAACGTGCAGAAGGGCAAATTCTGCGAGAAAAGTGGCACTAACCATTGCGGTAAAGAGAGGCAAGCCTGAATCCGCTTGGCAGTTTCGGCATTTTCATGACTTGGTAAGCCTTTTGTATTTGATGTACAGCGGGCCAATCAGACCCCCGCACTGACCCGAATCGGGCACTTGCTCTAAGCTCAGACAGTGAAACAAGGTTTCGTCTAAGCCTACTTCAAAACACGAATACGAGCCTGAAGCGGTCGGCAAACCTACCACTCAGTGATAATCACAACCAGAGAGGCTTCTAGGTAACATGGGACGACAGATGGCTCTGGGACCGTGCGCTACCAAAGACTTCAAGCAACCCGCAGACGGGCAAAGAATTCTGCTTTACAAGAGAGTTTTATCAAAAACTCTCACTTCCCACATTTCTATCAGGACCAAGGGCATCGCACAAGGTCCCAATACAGCGAGCATGACGTCAGCAGAGCGCACTCACCAGCGCTTCCTCGCACAGCCGTCGCTTCTGGTCCAGCTCCATCGCCTGACGTCACAAAGGACCACGGCAGCTTAGCCAGCTTTCCAAAAGGGTAACTTCTGCATTTTGAGGTATCCAAACGCCTTGTTGGCTGGGTGCCTTCCCCAAGCTAACGAACAGCATCACAAGTAATGTACCTTTCTAGCTATCCATTCGGTAAAGTTCTGAAGAAAGCTTCGTCAATGTAAGTCTACTCCGCATAATCTGCCTCGAACGCGCTCTGCACGATGCGTGCAACGGAGGCTGCATTCCATCTCAACTCCAAAGTACCGCCCGAACTACGTCAAGCGCATTATTGCTTTACCTTCCGACAAACCTTCCGTCAAGCACAGTCGAAAATCTGATCAGCGGCTGGGAATCGCCCGCAGGAGCGGCACATCCACCCTCGGTCTTGCGATGTTCAAATGCGGGTAGATGACAGCTCGTTGCGAAGTCGGAAGATCTATTTTTTACAAAATGCGTTGAAGATTCTTCACCTCAGTTGCGAGCTCCTCTCTCCTCGTTTCGAGCTCCTGTTTGGCTCGTTCAATGGCCGCCCGTTCGTCTCGGGCCTCCCGTAGCTGCAAAAAGATAATCACTCAACTTCCAGCTTTAAATACGGTCTCGATTTCATGTTGACTAAGGGCCATGTTGACTATGGAGAATGCCCGGGGTACGGGTAGGGTTGGTTTGGGGGTTAGGGTGGGTACGGGTGCGGAGCGTGTCATTTGTCGGTTTTAGGTTGTTAGTTTTGTTCGTTCCCCCGATCACTATCCTTAGTCAACATGCTCTTAGTCAACATGAAATCGAGAAGAGGAGGTCGTCGAGATTAGAGGAAAGGTGCAAAAGTGTCAAGCCGTTTCACGGTATCGTTTTGCTGGCCAGAAGGGCTTATGTCATCTTGCTAGCCCGAAGCTCTCAATGTTGAACGATGCGTTCAGAAGTGCTGCCAAAGGTTGAAAAAACTCCCTCGCTCGGCTTTTTTCGCCCTATTCCTATCATACAAAACGGATGCTCAGAGAACGTCGTACAGTCATTGCATCATCCGGATCAATCGTCCTCCAAACATTCCCCACTGACAGCTTCACTCGTACCCTCACCGCCGCTGCGGCACTGCGCCGCTCCTCCACGGCCGCCTCGCAGATCTCCTCGGCCGCATGCTTGAGTTTTCTCGCCACCGCTAGTTGCTCCGCAGCGGTCTCCTGGGCCAGCTTCGACGCCGCGGTCTGCTGTCGCAGGTGGGCGCTTCGCTGGGCAGCGTCGGTATCCCGTTGGAGCAACACGCTGTGCAGAAGAGAAATGGTATCGAGTCTTATGAGTTGGAAAGAGTGTAATCTGCTAAAAGCAGAAGGAGTCTGTTCTGGGGTCCAAGCTGGTGAAGATGAGGTCCCGTTGCAGCAACCGTTGTGGCGAGATGCAGGAGAGAAATGGTATCGAGTCTTAAAGTGGGCGTCCGATTTCAAACCTCCGAAAATGCACACTCCGTGCATCCGAGACTTTTATGTACGGACCAGATTGCAACTTCGGCCAATCCGGGCCCCCACCACCGTAGATGGCCTTGGGGTGTCCATGCATGGCCTACGCCCTTCTGAAGAGTCGGGTAAGGTGTAATCTGATGAAACAGAAGGAGTCTGTTTTGGGGTCAAGCTGGTGAAAATGAGGTCTCTCTATTCCCCGAACGCGTTCCGGTCTCGTGTAGCGACATGCTGGAAACGGTATTAGGAGAAACAGATTCTAATGCGCGGAGATGTCACCCTTTTCAAGCAAGCTGGTAAACAACGGACAGAGAAGGTGAACTTTGTCCAGATCGCAAAACATGTCCCGTCGATGCAACAGGCTGGAGGAAGAGACAGAAATAAGTGCAGATCGAAATTTTGCTACGAGGCGTCTCTACTAAGTACAAGCTGGTGATGGAGGATGAAGGCAAAGAAAGAGATCAGCGCGTCTCTCATTGAAAGACGTCGCGTGCTGCGTGGTCCTTTGAGCAACACGCTGGCAACGCGCAAAGAAGACATGCTATAGTGGTGGAAGAAACGAGTACAAGTTACGAGGAGATGGACGCAAAAATATCATGGTGCCTGCATACCGATGGAATGAATCGCTAGTAACAGGCTGAAATAGAAGGTCAAGCTTAAATGGAAGTGTTTCGGGATTCAGAGCGCAGCATACAAGAAGAACGTGATGAAATCCTGCTTCCGTTCTCCCCGATTGTGTTGAGAACCACAGAAGCAAATTAAGACGCTCAGAAGCTTAAGCGGTCCTAATCGCAGAGACGACAAGTCGTGTGCATCTTGACATTGCGCGCGTCACAATCAACAACTCAGTAGGCTGACAAGAGTGGAAGCTCTGATCCAACAGTAAGCCCTCAGCTTTTGATTACAATCATCAAATTTCAGGGGGACGACGTCGCTTTCGACGGATGATAGAAGCAAAAACTGGTAGCAACGGACACATTCATCCTCGGGCCGAAAAGTGCTCAGCTCTCTACCTACCAGGACTTGCAGACTCGTAAACCGCTAGAAACAACCAGCTTTCGTAAAAAATCGGCTTCTGAGCTTCCGCATCTCGTTTGGCATCCATTACTGAATTCCGCATACAAGATCCGACTAGTGGGCCATCAACATGGCAATGACCTTAACCTGCAGAGTCCGACCATGTCGCTGAATCAGGAGCTTTCGAAAACGATGTTGAAAACATCCATACCTGTGCCATGTTTGCATCGACCGTTGCAGCGTCTCCCACAATTGCTGGCACTCCCGCGCTTGCATCGACCGATGTCCCGCTTGCCCGGGCCAGTTCACACCGTACTCTCCCACTGGCCCAGGGCCGTCCGTGAACGCATTCTCCCTGGGAACATCTGGTGGAAACCCAGGTTGAAACCCAGTGTGAAAAGCCCCTGGCATTTCGGAATTCCAGGGCCCTTGTGGGGGGTTTGGCACGAACCCCATGCCTGGGAGTGGGCCTGGTACGTCCCAACCGCTCTTTGACGGGGCCTTCTGAGGCGCAGCCACACCGGGTTGTGCGTTTCCACCTCCGGTTAACCCGTTTCCTAACCCTTGGTTAACGCTATGGTTTACCAATGGCTGAGGTGCTTTCCCCTCCCTTGGTCCCCGTGTTTCGTAAGGAAGCGGCCGCTCGGCGGCTTCCGGGGCCGACCTCGTGCTGACGTCAGCGGGCCCTCCAATCGCGTAGCTGGAACCAGTCCCGCCGTTGGCCCGATCTCTGGACAGGCGGTTCGTATCTCTTGGGGCTACGGGTTTTGTGGACTTCCCAACCTGAGGAGGTTTGGGGTTGACTATGGGTTTTACCGCAGGCTCCCCCATTTGGCCCCCATTTTTACCAACAGTCCCCCCCTTGCATCCCCCCAGAAGTGGGGGCTTTTTTTTGCCCCCAACGGGAGAACCCGTCTTCAGCTTACTAACGGAAGCCTTCGGCTGGCCGCTAACCAGCGTGGTAACCGCTTTGCAAACCACCGATGCCCGTTTACGCCTTTTCTTCTTCTTTGCCGTGCCCGCCTGCGTGTCATCGCCCTCCGACTTTCTCAGAGCTCCGTCGTTTTGTACGTGGCTACCCCTCATGCCTCCATTCGTCTGTCCTTCCACGGTTTGTCTTTGCAAACCCTTCCCCGCCTCCTGGGTCAATCCCCCCCCCTCTCCATTGCCCCTGCCGTTCTTCGCACTGAACTCAGAAGTTTGACGCAGGCTAGCTGTGATTGGAAGAGTCCTGCTGGATTGGGCTGCAACACTCACTGGAGGCGGCCGCTGAAGAGTGCGGGAGCTTGGCCCCGCGTCTAGTTCCTCATTGACCCTATTCTTACCTACAACTACCGGGTTCTCCTTCCGTGCCTCAGAAAGGATGGCTTCCAAACCGGGCGCGGTCTTTCTCTTGGTCAGCCAGGCTTGAAGGGGGTTTTGCTGGGGCTCCTCTGCCTCGTTCGGCCGGTGCCTCTTCTGAGACACTGGGAGGTGAACTTCAAAGCGCCTCTTGACCTGCAACATAGAATCGAAGGGTTTGGAGAGATTAGGAAAGATTGCAACGAGGTCCATCAGCAAGGAGGAAGGCCAATCACCCCGTTCGCAGAACCTTGAGGTATAAACGGATTGGAGAAATTGAAACGTGACCTCAACACAAGAATCAGAGATGCTTTTGAGCAGCATTGCTCTCCACAAGTTGCTGAGAAGTCGTTTACCTTCAGTCACAATATTTTACCCATTCAGTACTTAGTCCCTGAAGTCCTTGAAGTCCCAACATAGTTGGCAGCACCAAACAAGCAAGAATCTTTTCAGAGGCTGCAACATGCTCTCAGCACTGAATAAGCAGACGGAAAGAGAGACAGCTAGACCGGGTGAAATGAGAAGACCCAACCCACAACAGTCTTCACCTTGAAAGCCCCCAAGCATTGTGGCAATGCAGTTTGGGATTGGGGGTAAAAATGGAAAGTAACATTCTGTAACATGTAGGCTTCAAAGATGGCAACTTCGCAAGCAACTGAGACCTTCCTTGATGACTTACCTGAGCACCTGGTTTGTGCGCCATCTGCATCAATCCTGATAGTACACGCCCTTACAAGTTACATCGTGAGCATCTCTTCATGCTACCACTTCTCCTGCAGTTGAGATGTGGTAAACCAAATGTGGCATGGAGCTGACAGTGGCAGACAGGGCATATCCTGCCTCTGAGTCTGTGCCGGATGTGTGTCCAGGGTCTTCTCGTGTTCATTCACTCTGCAAAATGTGTGCCAGAGGATCGAGATGGTGCTGCTCCACCGCAAACCATGCAGGTAACCGCACCTATGTATGTAAAAGTCCTGCCTATGATGCCTGGTTCGTGCCTCCGACTACAGCTTGCACAGAAAAACCAACAATTTGAGCCCGGAATAAGGTCCCCGGCTTTGAAATCTCCCCCCGAGGACGATAACCCGCCACACAAACCAGTTTAGGGTTTTCAGCTTGAAAGTCAGAGCCAGAGCTGGAGGCTGACTCAGGGTCAAGCAGAAAGGTCAGAGCTGCTGAACGCAGTGCTCAATTGCGCTGCGTGGTCACTTGTCTGATTCAGGGGAGGAAGTCCGAGGAACTGCACGACAAAATGGAGGCACAAGATGCTGAGAAGCTTGCCCTGTTTCAGCACGTCCTCCTGTGCCTGGATCGGCCTTCTGTAGATGCTGATGCCGCTGAGGATGATAATTCCCGTGCTTTTGTCAGCGCTATGCATGCAGATGGACAGCGGAGCGTGCTTTCAACAGATGAACTGAGCGGCAGAATGAAAGCTATCTCATCAAGCGCGCAGGGTTTTGATTCCCCGCCCAGTTGGCAGGGGCGCTTTGCGAGCCTGTCGATGGCGACTCCCTTTGAGGAAGGGGACGCTGATATGCTGGGGCGGCAGTTTAGTCAGACCGCCGATAGGCTCGCTGCCCCCCCCTTGGTGGAACAGCTGTCTTGGGGGGCTTTCCGAGGCAGAGGAAGTGCGGGGGGCAGATCTAGCGAGCTCGCCAGCGATCTGCACAAAGGAAAGGGTGGTGCACACAATTGGGGGGGTGTGATTGGTTGTTCAAATTGCACGGGGTTTGGTAATGGTGAATCGAAATTAGGGTTCTTGACGGGCAGGTTAGCGGTTAAAACCGGTGTTCCACATCGAAAAAGGGAAGATCAGCTGCTGAGTGAAGAGAGCTCAAGCGAACGGCGATCAAAGGCACAGCTAGCGTCGATGTCCATACAGGAAGCGAAGGGGTCGGAAGAGAGCCTGGATCTGAGAAGGGGAGCGTCTCTAGTTCGGCGCTGCAAAGCCGTAGCGGCGAGATTAGATCAGGCCTGGAGAAGATCAGAACGGCGATCAGATGATCAGCCTCTGAGCCAATTTGTTACAGAGGGGTTAAGTAGCTCGGAAGCGGAGAGTCCTAGGCCTGTCGATAGGAGAGACGACTTGTCTGGCAGATCCAGCGATGGAATAGCGAGGCAAACTAGCAGTAGTGACATCAGCAGTAGTGGTGGTGACTGGGGAGACTTCAGGACCTCGAGTGCCGGCGTCAACGGCCCCACTTCTCTGCAGAGGGGCTTTCAGCGGTTGGAGCTGCTTCCGGTCTGGGAAAACGACGGCAGTAGAAGAAAGCAGTATGCCTGGGATGGCCGGCAGATTGTGGCCGTTGATCCGCCAGACGAGGACGAGATCAACGGCCGAGCTGGAGACCCCCTGAAGCAGGCCTGGAAGGGGCTTGAGAGCTTCCTGAAGCGGGCTTTCATCCCGGAGGTAAGCTTCGAAGTGATCATGATTTTTACGGATGCCAGTGAACGAGGTTTTGGCTTTGTTGAGTTCGTCCCAAGGACTCCAATTTTGGCTGCTCAATCCAAGTGAATCCGCCACCTAGTCTGGCTGCTTAGGACTAGTATTAGTATCAGATTATTACAGAATTGACGTACATGTCTGTTTTCCAATGAGTTGCATTAAATGACAATCTGCGCACAAATGGGCACGTCTCCTGCCTGTCAGGACTGATAGAGCTGGCCGTCATCCATGTCCTCGAATTGACCTTTCTTCTTCCTGTAACGGATCATGCGTCCTCATTTGCTCACGTCCCTAGTCTTATTGAACGCCCCCTTCCCTAGCCCAACTCACACAGGGAAGGTCGCCTCTTGTAATCATCCCCATCTCTTCTGCAGGACGTGACGGCGGACTATTGGCCCTACGCGCGCTGGAAATGCACGCAGCGAATGGTCAGCTCCGTTGCGCATGCCAATGGGACGCAGTCTCTCCTGCGTGCGGTGGGAGTCGGCGGACGGCGCTCGATCCCGGGGGTTGCGGCCCTAAACTGGGTGCTCAAGGACGGATTGGGGCGGCTCGGAAAGCTGGGGTATGCGGCTGGTTATGGGCGCACGTTCGATTCGGATCTCAAGGTAAGGCTTGCGAACATCGATGCTTACTGACGACAGTCTGTCCATTTTCCATCTTCCTCTTTCTGTTTCGTTGTTTATTGGTTTCAATGCTGAACGATAGTTTTCTATCGGCTCCAGAAAGCTAGTCCAAGCGGCAAGTGGTGAGCGCACCTTCCGGATTGACATTAAGGTAGGGCTATCAGGCTCGTTTGGACTTTACTAGGTTTGCACGACAGGCCAACACCCTCACAAGGTGGTCAACGCAGCATAAGACAGTCAACGCTTAATCTGCATTCCAGATTAGGACGTAGCTCTTTCAGTGGCCCGCTTTTGCATATTCTATCTGTAGACCGCTCTTACCTGAGCTCTATTTGTTCGTGATTGTGAGTGAGAAACGGCTCAAATAGCTTGTGATTACAAGTAGCATTTGTCAGAGTTTGTCTTTGACCCTCAAAACAGTCGCCTTTGTCTACGTCCAACCCGCAACAGATGTGCTTCCTCAATGCGGAGCCAGTGTTGCATCGAAAGATGGTGTTTACTTTCGTTTCGTGTACTTTACATCCGTGCAAGTTACTCCCTCATTCGGTTAGCTCTAAGAGGTTCCATCTTTACTCCCCCGCAGCGGATCGCGGCCATCTCCAAGTTCAGCATCGGGCTTGAGTGGTCACCCCGCCCTTATCTTCGTCACGCCAAAGGCCCACTTTCGAGAGCTTTTGTACTCCTGCATCTCTCAAACTAACGGTCACGAGTTGTGTCTTCTCTACTTCCCGGCAGCGAATGCGCCACTCGACCGCGGCCATCTTCCTGTTCAGCGTGAGGCTCAAGATGGTCACCCTTTTCCGGTCTCTTTTGCGAACGCCCTCGAAAGCTCACTCTTATGGTCGTTTGCTTTCAGTCGGTTTCGTTTACGTCGAATCAAGATCGACGTTCTTTTCTCTTCCTTCCAACAGCGGATGCCCTACCTAACGGCCGCCAGCTACGGTCAGCATCGTGCTCGAGCCGGCCACCCCGCTCGTCCATTCGTGCCCTCCCGGAAGATCAGCATTTCTGCGTCTTTCAAAGTAATTGAATGTGAATTGTCTTCACCCCCCCTGCAGCGGATGCGCTACCTGACCGCGGCCATCTTCACGCTCAGCGTGGGGCTCGAGATGGTCACCCCGCTCTTCCCGCAGTACTTTCTGCCGATTGCGACGCTTGCGAACGTGGGCAAATCGATCGGGCTCACGACCTACGTCTCCACAAGCCCCAGCATCCACAAGAGCTTTGCCTTGGGGGAAAACCTCGCAGACATTTCCGCCAAGGGTCAGGTGAGACGAAAGGTTTTCCTCCTTGTATTCCGTTTCGTTCTGTTTGTCTTCGTTCTGTGCGTCGTCTCCACGAGCCCCAGCATCTACAAAAGCGTTGCTCTGGGGGAAAACCTCGCACACATCTCCGCCAAGGGTCAGGTGAGAGAAAAAGGTTTTTGGTTTGTGTTCCGTTCCGTTCCGTTTGTTCCCGTTCCGTCCAATCTTCCGCGCGGCGTCTCCTCGAGCCCTAGCACCAAGAGCTTTGCGCTGGGGGAGAACCTCGCAGACACCTCGGCCGAGGGCCAGTGAGGGAACGGCTGTTCCGTTGCATTCGTCTGTTCCGTTCAATTTGGTTCCGCTCTGTTCGATGTTTTGCACGTCGTCTCCACGAGCCCCAGCATTCACAAAAGCCTCGCACTGGGGGACAACCTCGCAGACATCTCCGCCAAAGGCCAGGTGAGACCAACGGCTGTTTCGTTCGATTGGTTCCTTCCTGTTCAAAGTTTCAGTCGTCGTCTCTACGAGCCTCAGCATCCGCAAGAGCTTTGCGCTGGTGGAAAACTTTGTAGACATCTCGGTCAAGGGCCTGGCGAGAAAAAGGGAACGGAGAGCACAAGCTGACTCAAGAGCGTCGCTTTGGAGGAAACCTCGCAGACATTGTTGCCAGGGGTTAGGTGAGATAGCGGCCGTTTTACGTTCCTTTCTGTTCTGTTCCGTTCGGTTCAATATCCCGTGCTCGAGGCAAAAAGTGTTGCTGCACTTTGCCAGCTGACCCAGGCTGAAAGGCCTGGAGTCATTCTGACACACGGCTTCATCGGATCGGAGTTCAAAGAGCGGTCGACGAAGTTGTTCTCGAGGGCAAACGCAGGCCTCAGGGTCTTACCGCGGTGGTTGCGGCCAGGAAAATTTTTCAACAGAGTAGAGTAAGAAAAGAAAAACTGAACAAAGGAAAGGTTTTTCTGCGTTCGATCTGAAGCTTGAAAGAAAGGACTGCGCGCCAGCTGCCGCTGATAGTGTAGGGTCCCTTTGCCACGTTACAATGGACGGACGGGCACTTCAGCGTCGTCGGGCCGTATTGCGACCGGACTGCTTCACGAGCACTGCCTCGATCTCTTACGTTTTTTCCCTCAGTTTACAAGGGGACTATACTCAAGACGAGGGGTCTGGACTGAGAGTTGGCCTCTTTGCAATCTGTTTGTCGACTTGCGTACAAAATATCGTGCCGAATCGAAGCAAGAACCGTTCGCATATCTTTTTGTGCAGGCTCAAACGGTGGTTGCCGACAACATCGGGCTTGCCATCGCTGTCGGGCTGAGCTCGGCGTGCGGGCAGAACGAGAAGATGCGGTCGCTCATCCCGCTGGTCACGTTCCCCGTCATTGCTGCCATGGACCTGTTCGCCATCCGGCAGGAGCTCAAGTCAGTGCACCTGCGCACGCTCAATAAGGTACGTGAACTTTGATGGGATCTGTTTCAAATTCCGATAAAAGAGACATTCTTTTCAATCGTTTCCAGAATTTGGTATCGTCAAATGACTCATTTTCCAGTCTTGTGGGTTCCTGTACGTAGCGCTCTTCTGTCTCTCACCCAGTCCCCCTCTTCGTTGTCCTTCCTCTCTTTTCCGCTCCCTTTCCATCTCTCTTTATTTGTTGTGTGATTGCTTCCTTCCTTGAAGGTTGTGTCGGACTCGATTCAGACGGCTTTCTTTGCTGCAGACTTTGACTGTCCGATTCTGCCTTTTGACGAAGTTGATTTTTTCTCTCGTCTCAGGAGCGCACAGAGATCATCGTGGACCACTGGCTGCGCACGGGAAGCGTCCCCGACCAGAAGCAAGTCAGCGACGCCGAAAACCTGCTCCTGCCGACGCCTATCCATAACGGCGCACTCCCCCTGCGCATCCTCCCCCTGCGGAAAGCGGCCGCGAGCGTTGAGGGGCTGGGGGAGTTGCTGGAGCGGCATCGAAGTCAGAAGTACTTGATACAGCCCCGGAGAAAGGGGCGGGGACGGCTGCCGTTCACCCACAGAAAGGTGAGTATGTTTGCGACTTAGTGCGGCACGTTGTGGCGTGGATAGGACGACGAGATCGAAGGGATCTTGCTTACATTCTCGTTCGACCTCAGTGGTTCTAATAGATTCTTGGAACGGTGGAACAAATAAAGCATTCCCCGTTCAGACCCTTCAATATGGAAAATTTCCGGGGCTGTTAGTCTTTCTGATTGGTTTTCTGAGCTTTCTCATTCATGATATGTGTGGGTTCAGCATCCCAACCGACACGATCAGTGGACAAGCGAAAAGAAGCAGAGAAGTGGCGCTTGAAAAGAGAGCAACCTCCTGGTATGCTCAGGCTGTGCGTGGTCGAAGGCAGTCAACCGCTTAGCATCTAGACCTCGTTCCTTGCCGTTTTATTGAAATCGGCCTGATGCGAAGATTTATTGGACCAGTAAGACTTTTGAAATCAAGGCTAGAGCTGACTCTCTGTTGTTGTTACGTGCAGCCCGACATTGTCCTGTCCCTCCGTGAGGACGCGGAAGCCACCGACGTCATCACTGGGGTCCTCCAGGCGTGCCATTACCGGTCGCTCATGGCCGAGGAGGCAAGCGGGTCTGGGCGGCCGGTGGAAAGCACCAGCCAAAAGCAAAATGTATTACTAGGAAACAACCCGCACAAGAGGAAAGGAAGTATACATGCAAGCGCAGCTGGTCAGGAAGTTGAGACGAGCATGCAGGTCGAGTGCGAGTCGGACGCATTGAGAGAGAGCCGGCGGCGGGCCGAGCGCGACGTAGAACGATTGTTGCAAGAGCTCGAAGATAAGCAATGGCAGTGGGGTCGGATTATCTTGGCCTCTGGAGAAAGGGGTACATATAGCGTGACCGACAAAAGACCGGCAAGGGTGTTGAGCCGCAAGGTGCCTAGATGAGTCGTCGAAGAAGGGAACGGCTCTCCATCTTGGCTCAGCGTTGATGTACATTTAAAATTTGATTGGCACCTCGATGGTCAGGTTGATGCCCTGCTTCATTGTCAATTAGTATGATCGACCATCTTAACAACAGTGTGCATAGGTAATGCTAGCTTAGTGCATCCGGCATGCAATCGTCGCTCAGCTAGTCGACGTGGCTGACTTTCTATATCATACCTTGTCATGCAAAGTTGTACGAACTGCATGCGGCTGCTTATGTGATGACGCTTGGATTCTCATTGCATGTAAGTTCGCCAGGATCTTAGTACAGCGGGATTGCCGCCTCAAAGTCTCACTCGCCCTCTTTTTGCGAGTGGTTCTAAAACGAACTGGGGCCTTCTGCCGGCTAGCTACACGACATCGAGGCTGTGCATCGCGTAACAACTGTTTTGGACCATGCACATGCACTGTATATGTAGCACACTGTCACATGACTCTGACTAGTAGTATTATTATCATATGTATGCGCCGCTAAAGCGGACAATTGCTTTTCTACGCTGGATATATACAATTGGCACCTACCTACCGTATATTGGCTTGGGGAGACATAGGGTTCGCCGATTTCGGCACTGTACGACGCCGCGACGCGGCCCTGGCAATCGAGGTTCTTCGACCTTGCTCGAATGCCCGACGTTCGACGATAAAACGTACAGGAAAATGGAGAAAAGTTCCCATATAACGTTTCAGACTTATGGTAGACTGGCGCGCGGAGCGGCGCGGTTGCTGGATTCGGCGGGGGTCACGCAATAACGCAATGCCGCGGAATTCACTATGCCGTCGAATTCCGTGGGGGCACTGCCAAGTCTTCTCGGACCGTCGATGGCACACTTGGTGTGCGGACAGCCACCTCATAGGCTATGGAGCCATCCAGCCGCCTATATCAGGGTCAAGTATCTGCCGGACCCTCCCGTTTGTCAAACGCTCGGCAATGGTCCTTTGCTTGTCGTAGGGGCTCAGGCCATGCCGTTACCAAGTAGTCACAGCCCGTTCCCATTCAGGAAGTCGGAAGTTCCAGCTCACTCTCTTTCCTGGCTCTTTTTCTGAGCGCGTAGCGGCTTCCCTATAGGTTTAGGCCTCCTGTTGTGGGCTGACAGAGCTAAGAGCGGGCGGGCTGCAGGGCAGGTTGGTGTGGCTCACCGTTTTCAGGTTGGCCGGCAATTGATATGAACAGGAGGGAGGCATTTTGTTGGGCTGCTGTGTTGGCGCATCCCTGAGGTGCTCCTGAGAATGTTGTAGAAGAGGTAAGTTGCTCCCTGGTTGCCTCTAGATGCTCTTGTACTTTAGAATAGTGTGTCAGGCATAGATTGGCTCTGCCGCTTCTGTCTGATCTAAGAAGACGTAAGTCTGTGGAATCGGGTGGCCCTTGCCACAATCTTCAGCATTTGGAAAAGGCGCGCAGCGCTATCAAGACCCTCTGAGAGCTCTAGAAACCATCATAAGCGTGGCGCTGGTTATGCCAAAACTGCATGCTGTTTTTATAGTTATCAGGTCACTTTTGCTCTTGGCCTGTTATGAGCAGCCTTCAAAGGCATCAGGATGACACAGCATATGGAAGTTGCCAAGTACGCAACTGAGCAATCTAGTTGTGATTTTAGGGGTTGTTCCTCTTATTCTTCATGAGTGCGCGCTGAAGGGAAACAACCCCTGATTCTTCATGAGTGCGCACTGATGGAGTTGCATACGCAGTGGAATTGCAAATGCATCAGAAGTGGTGCCTGCGAATGTTCGTTGAGAGAAACTAGTGATTCACTCTTTAGTTACCTACCTCTTGACCTTGCAGGTGCCGGAAAGCTGGTTCTTGAATTTTGTCATCATGGCAAGAGGCCGGCCTCATGGCCGGTCCAAGTCTGATCACCGGGTGTGTCAGGCAGCTCGGTACGAGCAAGCTGCTGAGTACAGGGAGCGGATTAGCATCAGCGCTGAGCAGCAGGAGGCGCGCATTGCTGCTGTGAACGCTGAGTGCGATGTTCAAGATGCCCCTCAGAAACGAAGAAGCCAGAAGTCCAGTGGTCGGAAGAAAGAGGCATGGACTGCTTGTGGGTCAGCACAGCGCGGGTCTTGCAAAGCGTCTGGAAGTGGAAAGAAGAAAGCAAATGAGCGCCTTGGGAAAACGCTTGGCAAAGCCGCAGAAAGAGGTGAGTTCTGGTGCATGTGCTTCTAGGTGGAGTGTTTTGACTTGTCAAGCAGGGGCCAGGCAGAAGCTGGGACGCGGTGCGCTGCAACTTTAGCGTCCATCAGAAAAGTGAAGGGTGCGCCTGCAGTGATGTACCAAGAAGAGCGTCTTTTCTGTGATGGGTGGGGTGTACCAGAACAGCCTTTTTCTCTTTAGAGTATAAAAGCCTGATTATTGGTACGTGCTGTCAAGTACAAAGTCCTTGAGGAGTCTTAGCGGGTATGGCCGTCCTTGCGGGGTACCAAGATCAGCCTCTTTCTCTTTAGAGTATAAAAGGCCAATTCTTGGTACATGTTGGCAATCACAAACCTCCAACCCACTGCGAAAGAGACATGACTGCAAAAGCAGGTGCACGCACTAAGTCTTGCTTGCATCTCCAAGTTTGAGTCCAGGTGCAATACCCAACCTATGCACTTCTTCATTGCAGACTTGCACAGTCTTCACTGCCAAGCTTGTGGCGCCATTGCAGAGTTTGGGCTGAGGGGAGGCAAGGAGGGGGGCAGCGTCAAGTACACGTGCAGAGCGCACGCCACGTCATGTGGTTGCTTTCGAGTCGACCGAGACCGCGCAGGTGAGAGCATTTGGGGAGCCTGCTATTGACATGGTCTAAATCTCATGCAACGCTCATAGCTGCTCTCCCATTGGTCAGCGATGAGCCTTTAGAAAGACTGTCGAGAAATTTACCTGCTCTGCATGCTCCTGCAGCATGGGCAGAGGACCGAGAGATGCGCCGCCTGAGAGCACAGGAGAGGACATTGGAAGCAGAGCTGCGGGGACTTGGAGGGGCCTCGTTCACTGCAAAACCGACATCAAGTGAGTGTTTGGCGCAATCTGACTCAACTGGTTGGTTGTTCTCTTGTACACAAATCAAGGGCAGCAAGTCCCCGGTAATGCCGCTAATGCGTTATGGCTCCTTCTGCTGGCATGGACACACGACTCAATAGTGACTGCAAGAAAAATTCTACTGTTTCCGCCTGCAGCTTGGAAAGGATTCCAGAGGAAGGGGGTTTGGGCTTCGACACCCATGAGCCAGTCGCTCATAGGTAAGGCATTGCAATAGCAGCTTTGGATCTGCAGTCCGCTTGTGAAGCAGGTGGCCTTCCTTTGAACATGCAAACATGTGTAAAGCACTTGGGCTTCTACGATGTATCTGATATGTCTTGTTTGGAAACTGCTGATTGCTGTTGGACGAGGCCAGCGCGGCGCACATGTAGCATCTGAACGTGGCGTCCTCCCATGCAGCGACGCTCCTCATGATTGGCGGAGTCGAACGCAACCCGGGACCTACTGCAGAGGAGGTGAGCCTGGACAGGGGAAATCCTGCAGTTGAGGACTCGAGCATCAGGCAGCAACTTCGTGTCTCTTCACAGTGTCCATGCTATCAAAGAGCGGGCTGCTCATTGTTGTGCTGATCTTCAATGTCTTCCTACCACAGATTGCACAAGGTTGGCGGGAAGCTTTTCCGGAAAAGAAGATTAGTACCGCGCTGCTGGACCACCTAATGCGGAAGGAAGTCGACGTGGCAGACTGGAAAGCAACGGATCGTGAAGACCGGAAGGAGTTTCTGACCCAATGGAGAGCCGAGTACGAAGGCCCAGGGGAGTGGGTAGATGGCTGGAGTGTCTTCCTCAGAGCAGTTCCAAGTAAGCAATTCCCTCTGTAAGATTTAGTATGCTAGCTACTGGGGAGCCTGTTTGACCAGCAAAATCAGAGGTTGTGGTAAATGAGACTTGAGCTGTATATTACTGTGCTTTAGCATGTAGCGGCGGGGAAGCTTGGAGAAGATGGCATGACAGGGGACTTCTGCTGATTGGCAGGTGTTGCCAGGTGATATAGTCGCTTCTTTGTCGATCTTGTTAAGGACATTAGTGCATGGCAGACATGGGGTGTGTCCTAGCAGAAGCTGTGTTGCTCTTAACTAGAAAGTGGTTTGCTGTGCAGACCAGGTGCAACTCATGAGCACTAGGGTGCTTGTCAGCCGTCACCCTCATGCAATCTTTCAAAGGCTAGGGTCTCCACAGTTGGACTTCACTTTTGCTTGCTGCCTCAAGAGCGTATGGACACGAGACCCAGATCTGCTTATCTTTCTGCTGCGCAGTTGTCAAGAGGAGTCAGGATGCACATGCGGGCCACTCTAGGGATATGGAGCGGCAGGATGCTGATAAGGGGAACCAGACTCGTGAGTTCTGCCGCTCATCTTCTGTGCTCTTGCGTTACGGTATACTTGTTTCTGCAGAGTGCTTCTTGAGGTTGCTTTGCCGCTTGCGCTTGCCGCCTTACTTTCTTGTGCACGATCGACAATTCAAAATAGGTCTAGCAACCCAGCACCATTCCAAGTACCTGGCTCTTGTCTCTCTTCTGGGGTTTCTGCTGATGTGGCTGCCTTTTGCTATTGTCTGGTATCGACTCTGCCCACAAGCCGCTCTTCTGACAAGCAATGCCTGCATTGTGGCTAAGTCTGAACACGTGCCTCATAGAGTCTGCGATCTGTGGGCTGCTTGTTGCATCGAGTGTTTCCTTGAGGTGATACACATGGTTTAAACCTATCTTCCAAAGCATGCACCTACAGGGAAGTCTGAATAGTATGCTGTTTCCAGACAAGCTCGACCTGACCAAAGGCTTGGTGCTCTGCAGGGGATCCATCCAGCCACGCTAAACCCAGCTTGAAACGTTCCACGTGCCTTGCCACATCAGACATTGGGGTTCTTGCGAAGGGTCTGGTGAAAAGAAGGAAATTGGAACTTGAGCAAGCAGGAGAAGCGGAAAAGGACGTCTTCGAGATTGGCTGGAGCATCCTGCCGCAGGCAAAACCTTTGGGTGTAAGGGATTTGCGTTTTCTAGTGCTGAAGGCAGAGCAGAAACTCGGAGTTGCGGTGATGGGGCGCTCCCATTTCAGGGGTTTGGTAGATCGTGCGATCAAGCTTATGGAGGGGAAGCTGCCGGGCGGTGGGCGGAGGATCCTCATGCACGGGCCTGCAGGGTTTGGCAAAACACACCTCCTCCTGCAACTTATCATCTACCTCACAGCAGCGTTGGAAACAAAGCAGCAGCGGGTGGCGCCCCTCCTGGACTGTGCCTTCTTTAAGGCGGATAGAGTTGAGGCGATGAAGCAGGCCCTTGCATGGGCATATTCTGGGGAAGAGAATACTGTTGAAACCATCGCAAACCTCGAATCGATGCGAGACGTGAAGGGATTTCTCAGCGGGAGGGAGGAGGAGATTCTCTTCTGCTTGGATCAGTACCAGGAGCTCGAAAGAGAATCGGAGGCCAAACAGGAGTTAGATGCCCGGCTTTACCATTTCAGGACAATAGTGGTGACGAGCGCAGGGGGTGAGGAGCTCACAACAGAAAACGAGACACTACATGCCCAGGCGAGCATGTTCCCGGTGCACTCTGGTTTGAGTCAGGTATGCAGTCAAGATCTTTGATATCCTTTCGAATGCGCTCTGATTTAGTTGATGTATCTCCTGAACCGCTCTCTCTACGTTCAAACTCAAGATGAGTCTGGGCATTTAGACCTTGTTTTCTTCAAGTAAGGATTGTGCTTTCCTTGACTAAGTAGATGTTTAGGTGTATACACCTGCATGAGTGCGCAGAGGGGCCTCTTTAGTGTCCACGTTTGTTCTGGTGGAGGAGGAGTCTTGCTTGAGTGGTTATCAGAAAATGCTGCCAGTTGTCTCATGGCTAGATTGAGTAACAGCCTCAGTCCCTAAGCTTCTCCTAACGAGCTCTTCGAGGTCAGGGTCAGGGATGCGGTACCTCCATCAGATTAGGGCAGGCTTAGATTTTTCCCCTTAAAAACTTCTAATCGGACGTGGCCCCGTGCAGGAGGAGCAGAAGTCCTATGATGTCATCTACGGGACAGAGTGCACCACCCCGGCTGTCCAACGCCTTGTGATGGAGAAGTTGGGGGGAGTAGCAGGGTGCCTGGCGGACTGGTATGAGGCCTATTACGGAGAGCCTCCAACGGACTACTCAGTGTATCGAGTCTTTGGGCAGAGTCCAGCGTTTCAAGTGGGGCCATTGGAACCGTTGAAGGAAGAAGAGCCAGGTACGAGTGCGCTGGGGGGGAAGAGCAAGCATGTGGCTGAGAGTGAGCGGACAGGAAAGATGGAGCTTGCCGAAGAGCGTGACTGGAAAGCCTGGGAGAAATTCCTGGAGTGCAAGCGGGTGGTGCAGATCACCTTGAGTTTGCAGCGCATCTATGAGAGGGTACAGGCGAAAGGGGCAGCCGATGTCAAAAAGTGGATAGACCAGATGAAGAAGATGGTTTACACGGACTCGTTTGTGGACTTCGGTCTCACCAGCTGGAACGACATCGACTTACGGCATGTAGCGGTAGAAGGGCGCAAAGTGCGGCCAGCGTACCCGCTAGTACGAGAAGCGATCGCCCACTTTGTGGAGCAGGTTCAAGGTCGGGCTGTCTTTTACAGTGACCAAGCAGTCTGGGCCGCTCTGTCCCAGGAGCTTGCGGGGGAGCGGGTACCGGCGGTAGCTGGGCTTCTGACGGAGCGCTGCGCCAGCGGCGCAATCATTGATGGTCAGGGCTACAAGGCTGTGCTAAAGATGGAGAAGACGGAGCATCCCAAATTGGTGTTTTTCGACCGCGACGCAGAGGCTTCTGCTGTGCTGACCGAACAAGAGGACTTCCGGAAGAGCGGACTTGAAACACGGATTGCTTGCTTCGTGCCTCGGACGCCGTTCTACCCTGCCATGGATATGGCCATCCTGGTGTTCAAAAAGCCGAAGGACCAGCAAGGTAATTACTCATTCACGAGCTTCTGGTTATGGCCCTTACCTGCTGTCATTGACCAGTCGATACAGTCAAGTGGTACCACCAAGCGCCCGACAGAAATCCGAAGTGTTGCTGGTTTGTATTGACTGTCTGTGGGACCCGTGAACTTTCAAGCAGCTTCGTCACTACCTACCCAAGGTCCTCAATGAGTTGCTAGATGCCAAGACGTGCGGATGCAATGTCTGCAATTCCAAGGTTGTGTGAAGAGACGGGCTAAGTTTGATCCAAGCTCATCCATGCCATTTTGCAGGGGCTGTGGAGCGGCTCACGAAAGTTCAGATGACACTGGAGTCAGCGCACGACCATCGTCGCTCGACCCAGACTGCAATGCATATTAGCAACGTGAAGCCTTGGCTGGGCGGTGCCGAGCTTAATTCCGTGGACGTAGATTTCTGCTACATCGTGCCGGGTGGTCTTGTCACGGGCCCTATTCCACGGCATACAAAGTCAGTAAAGGCAAAGTTGGGGACCGAACGAGGACAAACGGGGTCTGTACAGATCGTTGCGCATACTCACATAGAGTTAGCTTTTGGCCAGCTAGATGGAAAGCTAGGACAGGTGGATAAGTGGAAGCGAGGGGGAAGATAGCCTGGTATTAGCGAGAGCTGTCAAAGAGGCCTTAATTTCAAATATGGATGCTCCCCGACTTTACTCTCTGATTGCATCCCTGATGCTCCCACTTTGTGAGCAGTTCCGGAGGATAATCTGCTGCGCATTCTCTGCTGGGAATAATGGAGTCTTGGTAATGGGAAAGTGTCCACTTCCATGCAATCCAAAGCACGTACATAGACTACATGGCACCATTTCCGACCACACCATGCACTTGATATCACTGTATGAGTGAGGAGGGCCTCCGCTAGCCCACTTGGCCACTTCGAAGCAAGAACGCTAGGTGCAGAACTCAATCAAGCATTGCAAGAGGCCAGTTGGCGCGACCTTACATTGGGCCTCCCGGGCGCACCCCTTTCTTGCAAGGCTATATGCCATATTTCGGGTGGAATTGCAGCCTCGCGTTCAGACCCGGTCGGGCCAGACCCGTAGCGGGTGTTCCGGCTCACCGCGGTGTTTGGGACGAGGTAACGTGGCGCGAGGATTGGCCAATTTTTTGCCGGATTTCAGATGTTAGTTGGCAGCAAGCAAATGAAGTA
>DF237673.1:9389-40636 GCA_000708835.1 Klebsormidium nitens | reverse complement strand
AAACCCGAAGGTTTGACTGCCGTGTGATTGTGCGGTTATCGGCCCCGGAACGAGAATATATGACTTTGGATATTCCAGATTCCAAGAAATTTTTGAGATTTAGGAATTCAAATTACCCGGATTCGTGCACTAATTTTGCAGTATTCCATATTCCGTGAAAAAAATAATCTCAAAACCAAATATTCCGATTCCTAGGCCAAAAGATCCCGATATTCCAATTCCTGGAGCCCCAAAAACCCGATCTTCCTATTCCAATATTCTCGTTCCGGGGCCTACGGTTAGACTTAACCATAGCCCAATCGTCACACGGTAATACTAAGTCCCGGCATTGTCAGAATCACGACTAAGACGACTTTAAGTGTTTGAGTGTCACGCTTTACATCTACTTCAGTGAGGGAGCGGAAACACTAATGAAAGGAGAATGCTTTGCCAGAAGCTTTTGCGCCATAGATATAAGTCTGATTTGAAGCTAGTCATAGCGTCACAGGCCGGGGCCCGGCCGCACCAAGCCGGCACGCGGCCGCGCTGCGCCAGCCGCCACGGCCGCCGCTTGGCCGCTGCCAGGGGTATACCGGAGGCTTTGAGGCAACTAGAGCCAGGATCAAGTTTTCCATCCATCTCACCTCTGTCCATCTGCTGACGGGGATCCTACGGCTAGCGTGTTTCCGGTTCCTCGACTATCGAACGGTCCAGACCGCGGACCAGGTGGTCGATATTATTTGTCCAAATCTGGATGTCGCGGACTCACCTGGGCGACATGTGTCCATCGAACAGATATTACTCAAAAACAGCGTTACATTCAGAGGAGGAGATTTTGTTCGACAGCTTCGCAGCCAACTAACCTGCTTCAGCCATGCAACCTTTTGCCACGCGGACTTGGTGCGCGGTAACTGTTTTTAGAACGGGTAAATCTGGGACACCTGGCGGCGATGATTGTGGCCAGATGACGTGACTAGCGTCCACCGTGGACTCGTCATCACTTTCTGTACGGCTCCAGGAGAGCTGGCGCCAATTCACACCGCCGCTGGGAACCGCCGTTGCCCAGGGAGGCCAACCCCTTTGCAAGGGTGAACAGCTTCGACCCACTGGGGACTGACTGACTGATCAGTCAGAACAGAGTTCAGTTCCTACTGGTACTTGTCTGACTCATTCGCGCATTGCAGTTTCTGCAGTTCTGCAATCTGTCATCCTTCCATCAAACTCTCCCTCCGAGAAGGCCAGGTCTGCATGGGCACTGGCCGCAGAGAAGTCTAAGCGGAGAAGCTTGAGGAGGCTATGACGGCGTGGTTGCCTCCGGCGTTGATCAGGACGGAAATATTGTTGAAAGAACTTCTGGTTTTGTCTTCTCCAACCTGAAGCGGGAAGGACGACCAATTGAGGAGGATAGGGCTGTGATTGGCGAGAATGCTTCCGAGGGCTTTTTCAATCCACTCGTTCCTGGCCTCCCCTGTCCCTCCCCTCATTCACAGCCATGCGGACGTCTGACCTTGACGCCGCAAGGTTCGGCCCTGCTCCCCACCGCCAGATGTTCAAAAAGCCAAAGTACTCGCACGGGAAGATGTATCCAGGGGGACCCAACCCAAATCTAACGCAGGAAGGGGAGAACGAGGATGCAACGGACGGACGCAGGAAGTCATCGAGCAATTCCGATACAAGCACGAGTTCTAGTGTGTCGTCGGAGGTGGAGATGAGTGCAGGGGAAGCAGACAGTGGGACGAAAAGCTCGTTGACAGACCCCTTGAATTTGTCTTTGGCCATTCCAAGTGTCCCAGGTGCTAGTAAAGAGGAAGGTGCGGACTATCAGGTATCCAGGGGGGAGTCTCCTACGAGTAGAGAGACTGCACAGAGCATGCGGGCAGACAAAGGCATGCGGGGAAGCAAGGAGGCGGAAGGGGAGGAGGGGCCGGCGGAGCGTGAGTGCAGCGCAACAGTGACAACAGACCAGGCTTTCAAGGCGGGGGTAGTGGAGTCTTCTCAGTTCAGTAATGAGTCCGACAGCGCGACCACGCTGACCACGCAGAATGTATCTGTCATAGAGGAGGGCACGAGCGAGAGGGTGCTGGATAGAAGGGTTGACCGGGCCAGGATAGCTCAGAGCAGTGTTGAGTCTGACAGCTTCGCCAGCACCAGTGGCCGAGAGCATACCATGGCGGATTTGGATTGCCCTCCGCATGGGTTAGTTTCAGTCTGCGGCAGAAGGCGAGAGATGGAAGATGCAGTTGCGGCGTTTCCTTCCTTGGTGCACTTCCCACCCATCCCTGCACTCCGAGCAGTGACAGAGGAAGCTCCTCTGCACTTTTTTGGTGTGTACGATGGCCACGGGGGATCGCAGGTGAGCCACGGATTAGACTGTCTTTGTGAGGGCTGCTAGCATGCACTGCAGCCGATGGCTGTGGCAAGCATCATACATACCCTGCTTCACTTAACGAGCAGTGTGTTCTCACAGCAGCACCACCATCTTGGCAGCGTCATGGGCTACCCTGGTAGGTGCATGCATGCACTTCCCTGGTTGCCCTTCTCTGGCAGCAAGTTGGAGCAGCCCCCGAGCTTGAGGTTGACAAGGATGTGGGAGAAGGTGGCAGGGAGTGCATGCATGCATGCAGGGGACCAATGCACCTCGTCAAGCAGCAGTCTTGATGATTTAAGAAACACTGGCAGGGCACATGTGGCTCCGCCCCATTGGTAATCTGCATTTAGGGCCCCGAGTGTTCGTTGGAGATCGTGATTGCAGCCATGGCAAGAGTGATTAGCTTGTTGAAAGAAGTCCAGGTTGTGGGTAACGTTGTTGCATGGAAGTGCAGTAAGGCAAACCTGACGATCCCTGGTTCGTCGAACTGACCTCCCCTCTGCTCCGGTTTGATGAAGTGGCTGGGGGTTTGTCTGCAGGTTGCCACGTACTGTGCAGACAAGCTGCACAATTCGTTAGCGAAAGAGATCAGGAGATGCTCCTCCAAGCCCATAGATGGCAGTGCGAGCGAGAAGCCGATGCTGGAGGCCCTGTCGGCCACATTCAACCGCTTGGATGCGGAAGTGTCAGGGCTGGCCAGGACGAACTCAGAGGGGATGGCCATCGATGGCTCAGAGCCAATCGCGGCAGAGACAGTGGGGACCACTGCAGTGGCGGCTTTGATTGGGGGGGGGAGGATTGTGGTTGCAAACTGCGGCGATTCCAGGGCGGTCTTGTCTCGAGGAGGGGAAGCAGTGCCCCTGTCCACAGATCACAAGGTGAGTCTGTCACCCCCTTGACCACCTCACTAGGGTGCTGCCTATAGCTGAAATCCAGTCTAGAGGAGGTTTTAACAGTTTCTCCAGCTGCAGTCAGTTTCAGTCCCTGGTCTGCCACACATGTGGTGGATCCCCTTTGCTGCCAAGCTTGTTGCTATCCTTGCCTGCAATAGCTGTGAGCTGTGGGTTCTAAAGTTGCATGTGCCTCATGCTATGCAGCCCGACCGAGAGGATGAGATGGCGCGCGTGGAAGCAGCGGGGGGTCGCGTCATCTTTTGGAATGGCTATCGCGTCCTGGGGGTGCTTGCCATGTCACGAGCAATAGGTGAGAGCAGCAGTGAAAGCTGTACCCTTGCATTCCAACACTCCTGTGGCTGGGGCATGAAGATCGTCCATTGGCCGGTTGTGTGGAGGGGGTCCTTACATTCTCGCTGGCGCTCCTTGCAGGCGATCGTTACTTGAAACCATATGTCATCTCAGAGCCCGAGATCATGTGCACAGACCGGAGCAAAGAGGACGAGTGCCTCATTTTGGCCAGGTGAGAGCGCAGGAAAGGGTAGACAAGGAGTTTGCGCAAGCAGCCATATGCCAGCAACGAATTCCATTTGTTCTTGCTTTGTAGAGTGCTTGTCTGTTGGTTCTGTGAGCCTGCGGAATGTGTCGAATTAGGTGTTCAACTGTGCTTGTTAAGTATTGCACCTTCACAAAGTGCTCATCTCTGCGGTTGGCCTTGCAGTGATGGTTTGTGGGATGTCGTGAACAACCGGGAGGCCTGTGACATTGCCCGCCGCTGCCTCAAGTCCCGGCGGCGCAGTAGCCAAGGGGCATCGACTTCCAAAGCAGAGGCGGGGGCAGCCGCAACCTCCGCGTCAGTCGCAGCTTCAGGGGACAGCACACCCAGTGGGGGCAGTCAACGGCCGCGGCGGTCGTCCGGGCCATCCTCCACTAGCCTCGGGGCTGCCCCCACCATTCGCGCAGGGCCGGACCCCTCAGATGAGCAGGGGCCAGCCGCCGTCGCCGCTGCGGTTCTTACTAAGGTAGCTTTGGCCCGAGGGTCGGGAGACAACATAAGCGTAGTTGTAATAGACCTCCAAGCTGGGATTCGAGATACGTAGAGTTTGTGGCCAGGCGCATTGCTTGGCATAGCACCAAGCATCGGAAACTGTAATTTTCAGATGCACCTAGGAGAGACTATGACTGAGAAGGTCTTGGTGAGGTGCTATCAGTGAGGTAAACCGAAAACTTTGAAATTAAGCCGCGGTGCAAGCATTGCCAGAATTCTGGCAATAAGCCTAGGCCCCCCCGATCAGTGGGTTTTGGACTTCGACTATTTAATTTGACTGGTGTCTACAGCTTTCTGTGCATTTGATACGTCGCATGCACCCGGACTTGCATTGAAATTTGTTATCTTGGTCAAAATGTCCTGCATGACTGCCACCACCTTTTTGTGCGTAACAGTTAATCATGAACGTTTTCAGATTCACCCTGCAATCATAATATTTGTTTTTCCTCTTGCAGAAATCGAAATTTCGAGTTTTTAGCACGCAATCCAATAGAACAGAGCTGTTTTTGCATGTTTCCTTCATCACGCCATTTCACCCTCAGGTCTCAATTTAGTTTCAACATTTTCATATTGACCCGAAAATATATAATGGAGGTCAATTCCCTTGGCGGTACGGTATGAACCACCGTATGTTACTGATGAGAAGGCTTTCAAGGTCCCCGAAAAATGGTTTTCAGATCATTATGCTAGAGCCTGCTGCATAAATTCGTCTTTGGCTTGCTATAGTTGTGTTCCAGAATTCGACTGGCTTTGTGTTCATTTCCGGCCATCGTATCAATTTCACGACGAATCGCGGGTAATTTCCGTATTTCCAACCCTTGAGTGATAATTGAACTTTGATTCCTTCGATAGATTTCTGAATGTCAAATGACAAAACTTTGGTCAATCGAAACACATCGACAGTACTCCCATTCACCTCTGTACGCCCCAATTGTGTACACCCGTCCGCCTGGCCGGATCGGTCGACCAACTCGTGCAACAAATGCAGTGAGCCTAACAATAAGGGGCATCGGACAAAATATCTCGCATGTGGCTGCATATAATGTGCGCAATCAAATTACATACATGCATGTGTATATGAATGTGCTCGATCACATGTAACACGTACTGCCAAACACGTACAGCTTCAGTTTGCCATATCGCGAATCCCATCTTTGCTTGAAACTCCATGTACGAATCAATAATTAGTGAGCATGGATAATCTATAGTTAAAGGGAGACTAAGAATTGTCGATTTGGATACAGTCTACATTTCTTGTATCACTGAATCTGCCAAGTCGAAGGTAAATTGGCTGGCACTAAATGCCCCATCTTTCCGCCAAGTCGAAGTTAAAAAGGCCGGCACTAAATGCCCCATTCAACCAGATGTGATCGAGTTAGACAGCCACACGAAAATGCAGGCCCTACAATTCAACTGCAATAACATTCGTTGCGATCGAAATGGCCGCTTTCACATCTCAACCGGACTTAGATGCATTCTCCAACAAGGCCATTCAGAAAAAGGAGGCATGAGATACAAGTGGAAGGCTTGCGTGGTCGACAATCAGCTAGCTCTATTTTACTTTCGGAAGCACAATAAACTTGGTTCCCAACAAGCTCGCGTCCTTCAGTAAGCACTCTGGAACCAAACAATCCATTGACGGATTTTGCTTGAGTAAGCAATTGCAGCATGGCGGCCTTGCCATGCCTTAATCGCGCCATGGCTTAAGGCCGCCATGCCTTGCAAATGAGAGAACAGGGGAAGGTCAGGCATGGCCAATCACCTTCTATGACAAACTTTCAACCATCGGCTATGCTGGATAATATACAGGCTGTTCAGCAGATTTACAAGCTCGCGAGCATCTAGGAGGCATGTAGGGTTTCGCTATGGAATCCACCGCCGCCAGCTGCCCCATCCTCTCGTTCCGCCTGCCCCAGCCGTGCGCTCGCCCGCCCCCTCCTCTTCTCGCTGCCCCTCCTGTCCGTCCCGGTACTCCACGTCGGTGCACACGATGAGGCTGTCGGGCGCATAGCAGAGCGACGAGTTGCGCAGGCGGACCCCGGGGACGACGGGCAGCGGGAAGCCGGTGGCGAGGCGGCGGTTCACCTGCGGCAGCACCACCAGCGACACCACGCTGCGCACCGACGCCTGCACACCAGCGCGGGGGGACGATCAGGGACGCGCGAACGTGAGGAAAGGGCAGTAGCCAACCCCTGTTCTTGAGACAGTCTGACGCGAAACGAGGGGGGATCCGAGCGGGGCCAGGCCCGCTGCGCCGCTAGCTTGGGCTGCTCTCTGGCTGCGGCCTGCAAAACCGGTCAGAGGCCGGCCACCCAAACGAGGGCTAGCGCGGTCGGAAACACGCGCGTTCACCACGCCAAACTGAGGATCCCACGCTCCCAGGCACTGCAACAGGAAAGACCCACTGCAAGTCGACCGATTAGGAGCATGGTCGCCTCGGCCAAGCCTGAGTTGAACCGTGAGCATGACGTGTCTGCGGCTGACTGTCGCGTGTGTGTGCTCTGCCTGTGCCCCCGACGCACCTGAATGAGGCCCATGTGGAAGTCGCCGATGTGCGACCAGAGGAGCGCCAGCTGCAGCGAGTCCAGGTGCACCGCGCCCGTCACGTTGTTGCCCTGCGACAAACAGCGCGCGTCAGCCAAAGCATGAGGGGGCCACACGTGAGCCGGAGGACGGGGCAGGTCGCGAGTTGAATGAATGCACGAGCAGCACTGCATGCAGCTATCTGCAGGAATGGTGCAGCACGGTAGTAGCACCAGAAGTACTTGGTACTCGCACACGCAGTGTCCGACTTCCATCAAAGAGCGGGCCACCATATGGAGATGAACACAGCCCGTCGATGACAGCACGAATCACCTCTACTCATACACCAGGTGTGTCTAGCCAGCCAGATGACGAGACCGGTGCTCGGCAGCCCTCCAGGCATGCATCGGACTAGAGCAGTACACGCAGAGGGTCACCCACGCAAGCGAGACAGCCGCCCTCTGAACAATCTAGCCTCTACCCCCAGATCGAGCGAGGCAGTAGCTTTGAGCGCCTTCGGAGCCGCCCCTTTTCCCCTGCTGCTCACCCGCACGTAGGCGGCCCCCTGGAACGTGGCGCTGATGCCAATGGCGGCCACCCCCTGGCGCGCCCCCGCCTGGTCGAGCACCTGCATCTCCATGGCCGCCTGCGCCGCCACGGCCACGCCGTCCGGGTCGAGCGTGACAACGGGCGCGGCGGTGAAGCTGATGTTTAGCGCCATGGCCGCGTCCGGGTACTGCAGGTACAGCCGCGGCAGCAGGAAGCGCCAGCTGCGCGTGTTGAGCTGCGCAGGGGGACAGCGCACGGGGTCAGCAGGCGGGGGAAAGCGACCAATTGGAAGAGGGAGCCCCGCAGGGCCCATTCCGCCTGCAGGCCGCCAGTGGGTCCGGGTTTCCAGCCTGCATTCTCGCAAGCTCATGGTGGTTCCGCTCAGATGCATGCAGCTAAAAGTGCACCATTCTGTCTTGCAGTCACTCGAAGTTCCACAATATGAGTCTCTGTCGAGAGCCGCCTGCATCTGAGGCAGTTACGAGGATATTCACGCTCTGACCCTCGAATCTAGACAGTTAAAGTACTCCATCCCATCAGAGGCGACAACATTCAAGCTACTTTATCACCTCAGCTTGGACAACCAAAAACTCAGGACAAAGAGTCAGTATCGACCCAAACGGCCGACTCGCTGGGTCTGGTTGCTCAACGCCCTTGTGGGTCTGAACGGCACGCTCAAGCTGCTGCTTGCTCCCAGTCCGGGCAACCTTTCAACTTTGGGTCTACTGGGTTCGAATACATGAAAGCAGAACGGCTCTTGAGGACGAAACTCCGAGGAGCAAAGCAAAGACGTTGTCAACTCTCGTCAACGGGACGAGCACAGAAGGGTTGTTTCTGTAAACTACCTTTGACGGGTATTCTCCAACCCTGGCAAGCAAGTTCAAAGATGACCAACTTATCACACGGGCGGCATGATGCACTTAGGGGGAAACGAGCTTCGCCAAGATGGACAGAGGACGTAATGACAAAGACATGATTTCGAAACATGAAGGGACTGCACTTGGTCCCAGAAGGGAATGCCGAAAGTTTTTCTATACGCACAGGCGACGTCACAACTGTACACGAATTAGAGGCGAACCAACTTGTGCTCCAGGAGTCGATGGACCAAAATCAAGATGGTGAAGACTGCACAATAGTGAGACCGCCCATCGAGTCCACTGGTACCAAAGCAACCACTTGAACTCCGAGACTTCTCGAGCGCGGCCCGCGCGTGTCACCTGCACGGGCGACCCTGCTGGCAGCTCGTCCACGGGCCACGTGAGCTGCCCCGCTGCAAAGTACACGGCCCCCGCACTGTTGAGCACCGCTGCGCTCACAGTGGCCACCGCGTGCGGCCGCTCCGCCCCGCACAGCGCGGGGAAGGGCAGCGGGGCAGGCGTGAAAGGGGGAGGGTGGCCGGCTGTGGGCACAAACTGGCCGGAGAGGGGGAAGCTGAGGCTGGCGCTCTCGACAAGGGGGTCGCGCAGCAGCGTGGCGTCGATGGCCGCAAACTGGTCCACTGGGATGCGCTGTGGTAGCGTCTGCAAGAATCTGCACAGTAGGAGACATCAATTCAGCATCAAAATAACAACACAACGAGGGACCAGGGCACTCTTCCACCTCAGCAAAGTGGATTGCGGATGTCAAATGTACTGCTGGGTTAAAGCTTCGCGCGCGCTGAGAGGCCCTTTGCCCCAGCTGGCGCTCACTTGTCCAGCTTGGCGACCCCCTTGGCGACTCCCCCCCCAACGGCGCTCTCCAGTGCGGCGCGGATCTTCCCCCCCAGCACCTGGATGAACCAGTTGTACAGCCACGACTGGCCCCCCGACAGGTGCACGTGCAGCGCCTCAATGAACGTCCCCGTCTGCACCACCTCCAGCAGCACCCCGCCCCCAGCCTGAGAGGCCCACCCGCGTAGCACGTCAGCATCAATCAATGGGGACAGAATACTACAGAACCGATCGACGGGCAATCAACGCGCCTCCCCAGTGATTGAACCGAAGCAGGCAAACAATGAAGAGTTGCAGTTTCTGTTTCCTTTTCACAGAAAGTTGGAGATCAATGCTTCAGGAATCATGCAATTCACAAGGATCAACACAGTGCCCAGGTCAATGTCTACGCCAGCTACCCCCTGCTGTGCCCCTGCCATACCGGTGCCGCGATCGCCCTTCCTCAGATTCTCTCACCTGCTTCAGTCGGAAGCTGACCCCCGTCTGCAGCCCCTCAATCTCGATGTGGCCGCGCCCGGCGTCCCCCATGGGCCACGGCCAATACTGCGCGGCTACCTTGTACGCCCAGCTGAGGGACACGTTGGCGGTGACCCCCGCAGCAAAGATGGTGATGACGGCCCCCGCGGGCTCCAGGTCGATGTGCGCCTCGGGGACGCTCATGTTGGGCAGCACGATGTGCGACAGCACCACGTCCACATGGCCAATTGGGGAGCGCTCGCGCACGCGCAGGTCCGGCACCACCAGCGGCAGCTGCTGCTGGAGGATCTGCGGCAAGGTGGAGGGCAGCCTACGCTCAGAAATGGCGCCAAGCATCTCAGAGGATGGAGATTCCAGAAGCATGATCGAGTGAAGTCTCCAGGCCCGAGCAACCCAACTTCATTGCTGCATTTCTGCTGGATTACAGATATTGCAAACACGAGGATGGAAATAACGCTTGTGCCTCCCTCCGTGCACGCTCCGCCTCACCTGCTGCACCAGCACTTCTTTGACGTAGTTGAGTCCCTCGCTAGAGAGGCTGGCCTGCATGCCCGCCAGCGCCGGCGGCCGGGGAGCGGCAGCGGACGCGACAGACCTGAATTCATCCTGATGCAGCGGGAGGTCGAGAACCAGGTGCGGCGCAGAGATTGTGGCGCCGATCGTGGCCAAGCATGAGATGCAGAGGACGAGGAAAAAAGCAGAAAGGAACGCTCGAGCCATGTGCCCTGTCATTGAGCTGCTGCAATCCTACAATTTACATCAGATACATCAGGACGGAATTCGCAGAAGACACCGCGATAGGCAGCTCGCCTGCCACCCAGCATCATCCCGCCATGCTACTCCTGCATGTCGGCTAGAAGTAGTAAGGCCAGCCTGAGGATGGCCCACCAGTGCCACGCGTGGGATCACTTTTAAGGCCGTGCATGGGACCCGGGGTTTCAGTTTGGGGTTTCAAGGAGTTGGGACTTAGATTAGGGTTTGAGCCACCTGTCTGGCCAATCAAACCAGCTTTACAGGGCCAGTAGCTTTAACCACATGTTCTGAACCATTCAGGTAACTCAAAGGTTAACATTTGAAGATGAAACCCCGAGCGGCGAATGGCCGGTTGGATTCTGCCGGCCAGGATCCAGTCGGCAAGCTTGCGCAATGATGGGGATGTCATCAGGGCTGGCCGTCGGCGGCGTGTATACTATAGGTCGTTATTCGTGAACGTCGGCCGTTCGCAGACTCACCAGCTTCCCAAAATATCCATGCAATATAAAGATTGGGTATCTCCCGACTTTCGGCAATATGGGCCCTGCCTTTTTAGTTGGTGTTGGGCCGTCGAATACGTGCCGGGTGCCCGGGTACCTCTCCATTTTTCGGCTTATCAGTCGTTTTTGTGTCCGGAAATAAACAGTTTACATATACGCTATAGCTGAAACGGCATGGCCCGCACCATGGTGGGCCTTGGAAGTTTGGCTACCGCAGGGCAGGTTGCATCATGCATGATGCCGTCTGCTGAGCATGATGAGCCGCCTTGATAATTCAGGTGCACATCGTGGCGTGGGCCATGGCGGCGCACAACCGCCCGACTCGGTGATTCCTCTCGTTCTGCTTGCCACACAGTGGAAAGCGACCAGCTGCTGTACAGCACATTGGCGGCTCAATGACGACGTGCAATGATCGCGAGCGGCACAGCCGCTCCCTGCCAATCCCTATCTGATACCTCGCTGCTTTAGCAGGTCGATTAGCACGATGTCCTTGTCGGCCCCTATGCTTTTCTTTTGGGCTTTGGCCCTTTTGGCGGCGGCGGTGGTGCCGAGTGGGGCAGATTACGTGGAAACAGCCCCTCGACCAGACCGGCCGTTGCCCCCTCCAATTCCTAATGGAGAGTGTCCTCTGACCTTCCTACCTGCTGATACGCAACGCGCACTTGCGGTGTGCTCCGCAGGTAAGGCAGACTTTCCCAGAAGTTTTTTGGAGCCCTCGGTGAACTGAACAGAGTCCGTTGTATATTGCCGTTCAGCTGAAGCAAGCATGTTGACATAGTTGAAGTGCATAATACCTCCTTACAGACATGCTTCGCTCTGTACCAAGAATGGTGTACATCATCATCAAAGCCGCACGCGACCACCACACACGGTGGTGTGACTGATCGGACGCCCCTTGCTGCCCCAGATGGGTCGGCCTCCTCGGCAGCGGGCCCCTCGTCTGCGTGCTGTTCCCTGGTGACAGCGGGCATGTTTGCGTCCCGTGTGCGCTACGCCAACAGCACCGGGCGCTTGCTGCTGCCGCAGGCATCGGCGGAGGCGTGCGTCCAGGTAGGAGCGAACACGGTTGTAGCCGCCCTGTGAGGGCGTGACTCCCATTGGTTAGCGGTCTTGTAGACTGATCCTTGTGGCGACCGCAAATCTTCTATCGCTGCGCTGTCCCATGCCCAGACAGATTGGCTCCAGCTCAGTGGGACGCAGTCTTCAATGCACCTGTGGCTTTGGTTGTCATGTGGGGCTTCTGCAATCTGGTGAGATGGATTGATCCATTCAGAGGTCGGAGGCGCTTCCATACCCTCCATATCGTCCATACCCTCGAAAGCTGCCCCTGTAGGTGGGCCGCCTCTGATATCAACTTCATTTTCCCTCCTCCTCTTTGTGAAACCTGTCAAGTCCGGCAGTTGACTTTTCAAATCTGCACAGCCTATAGAGCGCCTTCCGCTCTTCCTGCAGGCGCTAAACGCGTTGCTGGCAGCCGGCGGCGGGCCCCCTGTCGCTGCGTGCGGCCTCAGCAGTTCCCTTTTGACGGAGGAGGCAGGCGCCGCGTGTGGGCCAGGCCTCACCACCGTGTATGACTTCTGGGAGGCAGCCAATCACACGTTCCCGGGTGAGAGAGCGTCATCCTGAGAGGGGGCAAGGGCACACAGACAGCTCTACGTTTAGAATGCAATAGCGAGATGGGTCACGGCGATGTGCTTGGTGGTGCACTCTCCCTTAGCAGTGTCGTCTGCAGAGTGGAAGCCTCAGTAGTCTTCATGTGTAACTTACCAGTCTCTGTGGTGGGGGGCCTGTGTCCAGGCCTGGTGGGCCTTGCGTGCTACGAGGCGGCCGACTGCACATCATGCCTGGCCAGCATTCGCAGCGCCATCCTGTCCCTGGGGGCCGCCGCCACCCCCGCTACGCTCAGCAGCGACGCCTGTCAAGGTGGGCTTCCGTACAACAGGCAACCACCTCTGGATCTCATACTGGCCAAGATGGTGTTGCTTGGCACATGTGTTTGCCCGCATGTTTTCGTCGATGGGGTTCGCTCCACCGGAGCCCTTTTCTCTTACTGCCAGAAGATATGGGGGATGGTGATCTCAAGGCTGAGCTATGGCGACAGGCCAAGCTACAGGGGGTTTAAGCAAGCATCTAGAAGCAGCAAAAGACCATTGAATGCGCATGCGAATGACAGTATTTCCCCCCCTTTCCTTGGTCGGAGCAGGCCTTGCGCAGGTGGCCATGACCGCGGCGGCGCACCCGCTGCTGATTGCGAACGGGCTGTCGCAGTGCCTGCACAAGGTGGACATCAGCCGCGTGCAGCTGTCCACGCGCTGCACCGCGTTTGACTGGGAGGCAGCCAACTTCACGGCGGTGCAGCTCAGCTGTGGGCCGCAGCAGGTCCGGAAAGACCGCTGCTGCGACCTCTTCATTGGGATGTACGGCCAGGTAGGAGAATAGAGACAACGTGTCATCATCAAAGGGAAGGCTGTGTAGTTGTCTTAGGCAGCCTGCAAACCCCCGCAGCGACCAGCGATGCTATCAGAAATCCAAAGAATGAAGCATTCAGTGATGCCGGCTTATCTATGTTTTCTCCACGAACCAGCCGTCCACAACGACTAATCACAGGTGATTTTTTAGATCAGTCTTCACTCTTTTTCATCATTCTCGTTGCCTAACTTCGAAGAGACGGCCTTCTGTGACAGCTCCTTTTGACTCGAGTCCCTTTACCTCTTTGCCACAGGTGCACGCCATTTACACCAATCGCACTGGTCACCCCATCCCGCAGGTGACCCATCAACAACCCTTATTTCTAGGGCAGACAGGATTAGGAATGCACCCGACGAAACCGGTAGATCTGAACACGGTCACCCTTTTCAGTTGCATGTTGTACTTAACCACCCTGCCTCAGAGCGATTTCAAACGGCGGCAAGCAAGCTGACGTCGGTCAAACAACTAACAAAACGAGCTTTTCCATCCCTGAGGAACCGCTCTCAACCACCACAACGACCTGGGCACCCCTTGTGTTGCGTGATGTTTGCCAAGTCAGTTGCCTCTGCTCTGGCCTCCGCCAAATCCACGGCGGCTCTACACGGGTTGCATCCGCTTCTTGTGCTGATTGTCCACCGTGCCTCCAATGAGCAATCGTCTCACACTGGCCCCGCCCCGCGTGCGCCCTTCAGGAGGAAGCCGACGTGTGCATGGCGGGCCTGCGTGCGGCGCTGCAGGCGCGCGGCGTGTCCCCCAGCGTGGTCGACGTGTGCCGCATCCAGGCCATCCTGCCCTCCGTCCCCATCGGCTGCTACAACCAGACGGCCGCGGGGCAAATGGTGCCGGCCCACTACATCGACTACCTCGAGGTAATGCGCAGCTCTCAAGCAATACGGGCCGGCAAGTGGGGGCTCTTGGCGTTCCCTGCATCGTGCTCTGCATGCCCGTTTGTCTGCTAAGTATCGGGCAACGATGCGACCTCAGCAAAGTATTGTAGCTCACATATGATGGAAAAGACGTAAAGCAGTTCGAACGCCGTCTTTTCGGGTCGTCTTAACCTGTGTGGTACTCTCTTCCTGCCACTCTTCTCTCCGCGTGCTGCCAGCAAGCATAACCAAGAGGCATTTGGAGGGATTCAACACACTAAATCTTCCGGCATTCATTCGCTGACTCGTTTCTTCCAGGAGCGGTGCAACCCGCGCGTGCCCGACTGCACCGCGTGCCAGCGCAGCTACTACGAGGTGGGCGCGCAGCTGGCCAACACGAGCAGCGCGACGATCCTGACCCTGTGCGTGCTCTTCATGTCCGCGCAATACCTTGCGCGCTTCGACAACCTGCAGGCCGTCACCGACCGCCTCAATTGCTACTTCGTCTTCCCGCCCCCCCTCGCGCTGGGCCTACCAGCGCCCCCCTCGAAAACATGGGTGTCAACCGGGGCGATTTTGGGGATCGCTTCCGGGTGCGCGGCCCTGATAGCGCTCGCGGGTTTGGTTGTGTATGGGGGGTGCCGGCCGCGCTGGCGGCGGCACCACGTGCTGCCCCACGTGCAGCTGCAGCGGTTCAGCCTGGCGGCGCTGCGGCGCGCAACGGACAACTGGGACGAGCGGCGGCTGCTGGGGGAGGGCGGCTGGGGGCGCGTGTACCGCGGGACGCTGCGCTCGGGGGAGGCGGTGGCCGTCAAGGTGGCCACGCACAAGAACCTCGCCAGGAGGACCAAGGTCAGCAACGCAGGGGGGGGAACGGATAGAAGCTTCCTTCTTCCGAGGACTTGACGTGTGCAGATGTAACCCGCCATGAAGGATGCCCAAAAGGGGAGCGTGCGGGACATGTGCCGGGTGCGACCTTAATGTCAGTTGCATCCTCCTAGCTACAACGACATGTTCAATCATGTTGACTTGTTTTATACCAGGTATTGTCGTGTTGTCAGGGCCAGCGGTGAGGGACTCAGCAAAACAAAGACCAGTGGATTCTGGTCACTGGATTGGTAGCGAGCGGCGTTGCGGGAAGAGGCAATTCAGCTGGCGGGCTGCGTTGAGGCGAATCGGCATCCCATCTTGAAACCACCTCTGTGACGAACTTGACAAGCGTGCGTTGTCTGCTCCACCTGCTAACCAGTAGAAGCCGCAATGGTCTCCGCCCGTTGAACGTTTAGGCCGTTTGTTCGCGCAGGCTGCGACCCGGGAGGTGTTGGCGCTAGCGCGGTGCCGGCACCGCAATCTGGTGGCGCTCAAGGGCTTCTGTTTGACCGGGGACGACTGCGTGCTCGTGTTCGAGTACCTGGCGGGCGGCAACTTGGGGGACCGCCTTCTCACCGATGGGGCTGCGCCGCCGGCCCTGCCCGTGCTGGACTGGCCGACGCGGCTCAGCATAGCGCAGGGCGCGGCGCGGGGACTGGCCTACTTGCACGAGGTCAGTCAGGGATTGCACTCAGGGAGTGGATGTTGACAGGGAGGCTGCACCGCCAGAAGCTAGAAGTGAGGTTCTCTCGGAGGAGGGATGGCATTTCAAGGTTGTCCTCACTTGCATTTTTGCTGGATTCATATGAAATCTGGTGTTTGTTTGTTTTCCCATTCATCTTACTGTTCGTCCAGATGCAGGTCGGAAGCAATTGATCTCCGCTGCTCACTGTGATGCATAATCACTGGAAATGTTATGACTTATTGTCCTTCCTCAAACCTCGTTAAAAAGCAGACGTTTAATGTGGTCTCTCGGCACCGAGGGTCCAGGCGACGCTTCCTTACTGGTGATATGCACCTGACTTTCTACCTTACTTCCTGCTGGCAGTCGTGTAAGCCGCGGTTACTTCACCGCGACGTCAAGCCGAGCAACGTTCTGTTGTCCAGCACGCTGGAGCCTAAGTTAGCGGACTTCGGCTTAGCCAAGGTTCTGGACCTCGAAGAGTCGGCGGTTACCACAGGCAAGCGCCGCCCCAAAGGCCTCTGCGGACTGGCATGCACACTTATGCTCAATCACCTTTTTATATTTGTGTATCTTCGCGTCTTTTTTGGGAGACTTCAGCGGTACCACGAGCTTGTCAACGGCAGACAATGCGACACTGTCCAGTTTTCAAGATGTACTACGAAGATTCTTCGCAGATTGAGCTAGACAACTTTCTGTCCTGTGGCAAGCGAGACTGGTGTTCGCTTGCCAAAGATGCAGCTCTCTTCTATGCCACTGGTGGCCCCCCCTCATCCTCGAGCCCGTTACCGTTGTAACGTTGTCTCTCCGTCCGGCTGCAGACGTGGTGGGCACGTGGGGCTACTTGGCGCCCGAGTACTTTCTGGGAGGGCAGGTCACGGACAAGGTGGACGTCTACAGTTTTGGCGTGCTGCTGCTCACCCTGGTCGCCGGCAGGAAGCTCACCGCAGACCCGCCTGACGGCGACCAGGTAAAGCACCACAACTGTAAAATCCTCAACTTCAAACACACACTTCCTGGACGAGCCTCGCAGCTTGTCCCATTCAAGTGTCTCTGGAGGCTGGAAGCGCTCCTTCGTTGCCTGCACGGGTTGACTGGAGCAATTCTTTGGATCATGCCCGTCGGCAACTCTGCATAGCTGTGACCCTGAAGCGCAGCTAACTGCGGGTCTCAATGCGAGCATACGAGGGCATAATCCGTGGGGCACCGGAATCTAATAACATGCTTTTTGGGTTGCGATGACGCTGAGATGAAAGGCCGCCAAGTAGTGGAAGTGCTACTTGCCGGGTATTCACAGACGAATGACACTGACCATCTCTTGTCTCTGCTCAAACGAGCCCGTCCTGCGGCTCTTTTCAAGTGAACAACGGTGGATGCCTTTGCGGAGTGGCGCAGGCGTTTCTGCCGGAGTGGGCCTGGATCCTGGCGGAGCGCGGCCAGCTGGCGGACCTGGTGGACGCGCGCCTCGGCAGCGGCCGGGAGCAGCACGCGCACAGCATCGAGCAGGCCACCAGGGTGAGCGCGCGCGCGCTGCCGACGCTTTCCGGTGCCTTCAGTTGGCGTAACGCCTGCAGCCGCTCCGCAAACGAGCATCAAAGCCCACTGAGCCCCTCTCCGTGCAGATTACTCACGTGAAGGCTGCCCCTCGGTTCCATCTTTCCTTGATCCTTTCAGCACTGTCTCTTCAAGAACTAGTTGTCTGTCTCCCCCTCCTAGCCTGCTCTGTCTGTTGGCACCCCTCCACACGGATCTGCATCGCTGCTGCTTTTTTAAGCGCCCTGACCGGCCGCCCGCGTGCGTGTGTGCCAGGTGGCCCTGCTGTGCATCCACACTGCCGTGAGCGTGCGGCCGTGCATGCGCGAGTGCCTGGCCATGCTGGAGGGGCACCTCCCGGTGCCGCCGCTCCCGCCGCGCCCCACCACGCTCTACACCGGGGTCGCGCCGCCCAACCCGCCCTCCGCGCCCTCATAACCAATGTCGGTTATTGTCCCGCCTTCGGTTTTTATGAGGCCAAAAGGGCAGAATTGCCCTTGCCCAAAAGACGCTTCAACTTGGTTAGGTGGTTAGGGCCGGGGCACATATGTGCTGGGATAACATCGTTCCTGGTACCGTAAACACGTCAAGTCCTCGAAAGGATGGTCAAAGAATCCGAGGTACGTCTTGGAAGGCCGACTTCGGGCATGCGGACCGACGTTCAGGCCCCGCTCACGCCGCACAGCTGGTGGGCTGGTGCAGCAAACTCAAATTGTCTTCGTTCACAGTAAGCGACAGGGCTGCCGAGGGGGTCTCGCCACGCGGCAGTCAGATAAGAAAAGATGCAGCACAGCGACGCTGGGGCAAGAAGACTGGACGTTACGTTGCACAGATCATGGTCCCGTGGTGCTGTAAGCACGTCGCCGTTGTGGTCAAACACGGGCCTACAAGGTGCACCCATGTCCGCAGGTATGTAAAATTTGCAAAGACAGAAAAGCCAGAGTCACTGAAAGCGATCATTGCGGTGGCGCAGCATAGCAACCGCTCAAGAAACACGTAGTTACCAACGTGTAGGAAAGCCTGGTTGTAGACAAGCAGGTGCGGTAGTGAGCACGGTAGAACATTGCGACAACCGACATTCTAGGTGTTGTACTAGAACATGCATAAGAAGAATCGTGAGCGGATTCGTGACCGAGTTTTTTACTGGACAGCTGACGCACAACATAGTACTCCATGTGCAGTCGACTATATGCTGATTGTAAAGGATGCACGCGGTAATGAAGCACTCTTGTCATATGCGATCCAAGCTAGCCTGAGGTCGTTGGCGTAGTTGCACTGGCGTGTCGGTAACATTGTCAAACAAGCTAGGAGCAACGGCCGAGGAGAGGAACCGGCGCTCAGTGCGGCGGCGAGGTCGGAGGGGCATATAGTACCTTGCCTGCATCTCGATCATGTCTTTGTCGCCCCAGTCCTTAAATGTACGAAGGACACGCGTCCATGATTAACGTACCGCGCGCATCCTAGTGCGTACGTACATTCTCAATTGTCAATAGCGTCTAGCCCGACCGAAGGTGCTTTGCTGGCAGGGGCATGTTCTATAATATGCGGATGGCATGTTCCCAAATTGCAGACATTATATAACCCAATATGACCATCAGGGTCGCACTGAGGGCATTTTCATAGGCTACATATAGAGTGTGGCTTTGACTGTCCTAACGCTCAATCTACTGTGACCTCTGTGACACCTTCGATCACGCCCATGCAGCCGCCACACACATGTCTCGGGCCGCGCTATGCATGCAGGCGCCATGGAAACGGGGTACAGATCAGCCTGAAATACAATCTTTGCTCCGTTGATCTCGCATGCAACGTACAAGTGCTCTGTTGATGTATACAGACCCGCAAAATTTTGCTTCGACAAGCACAGCCGTCGAAGTTACTGATAAAGGTATCTATAGGGCGTGCAGCAAGGGATCGAGACGCGGACAAGTTAGCGTTCATTCGCGCTTTGACTTTGTCTGGCGAATTGTGGGATGCAGATGGAATATAACCACTCCGGCCAATAATGTAGTCAAATCTCATCAAATGTCAAGTTTGTAGTCAAATCCAAGCACTCTGATCTAAATACACAACAATCATTCAGGTCGTTATACTTGAGTAACCTGATTATTGTATCATCTTTACGATGGAACTAAGCTCAGATTCATTTTATTGGAACATAACTGTAGTTGGGATCTTTTCAGACCTGTCCCGAATCAAACCGCTTACGTGTATGTAAACGTACTTATTCTGTTGCTCCATCTTCCGTTAGTCCGGAAAGCTCTATAGCCACTTCTTAGAAAGCGGACCCCCGGTATTCACCGGACCCAACTACAAGTAGCCAAAGTTGTACTCATCTGGCGTCTCTGACAAACTCCGAGAGTCTATAAACATACAGCTAGCTATGTCGGACACCGTGATGCTTCTCGAGCGTCCTGTCATATTTGACGCAATACCTTGATACGCAACCCCATAAGGTCCCGTTTGCTAAAGATGGACTGGAAGCGCCTTCTTCTTGCCCCGCAGATAGTCGGAGAGTTTCAGACACGCTGAGGCGAGGCTACATGCAGAGAAAAAGAACTTTGTGAGGACGGAGCGCTCCGAATTGGGGGACCCCTTTCTTGTTTAAGCAGGAACAGTATTTTTGTCTGGGTGCACAGACGCGCTGCAAACCCTGGCCAGCGCCGGAAACTGCCCCCACTTGCTTTTCGTGATCGCGACTCATCTGGTGTGTAGCAGAATGCAAAAAACGAAGTGTCGTGACTTTGATTGTACATAGCGGCCCGTAGCCGAGGCGCTTGTGTGGAGCAAAGATCAAACTTTCTAAAAGTGTCACACTAAAAGCACAGGGCGGGGTTCTCACGCGTTGACGACGTTTCCGAAGACGGCCAGGAGCTGCAGGGCAATCATGGTGTAGCCGAGCCCCTCTTGGTTCTTGCGCAGCTGCCCCGCGGGGCTGACGTCCTGCTGCACCACGAGAGCTAACGCCAGCGTGACGACAGACAACTCGCACACCAACGTCAGCAACTCGATCACCTGGAGGGTCGCTCTCGTGAACGGCTGCAAGGAGAAGGGAGATGTCAGAGCTCGGAGAAAAACAATGTCCGTGGACTACATCTATTGATTCTTCTCCGCAACCACGGCCACCCTAAGATACTTGGAGGGCTGTCAAGATTTGGCGAGGCCAGGGCGCGGAAACATTATGGTGGGGTAAGATGTGAAGAGAGCCAATAGGGGCGGTGGAAGCAGTCCAGTGCAAACATTGCAGAATCTGAGGATGCTTTCTCACAGAGCGTGAATGCCAGCATTTTTCTGTTGTGTTCTCCACGGCGAGAAGTAAAGCGAGCCAGCCGTTCACCTTAATGACCATGGCTGACGCCTCGGTTGTGTGACTCAAACAAAGCCTAACGGGATGCTTGATTAAGAAATTCTCGTTCTACTTACACGAACACCCAAGTAGTCCCATCTTCACACAAGTCTTCCAGCAGCGCCGCCTCAACGTACATGGTCAGTCTTGATTCAAGTTGTAACTTTCGGGTGGAAAAGGCATGGGCTCCGGTCAACTTGGAAAGATTCGTGAACTTACCTTGAGAATGATCAAAACGATGACGAGCACTCCTCGCATGATGACGATGAGGCAGACCTGCCAGTACTGGGCACGCACACCGTGGGTCGCACCCAGCAGAGCGGCCTCGACGGCCTGCAAGACGGGCGGGACGAGTATGAGCGGAATGAGCTGGAGCAAACACTGCAAGGCCGCGCGTTGATGGGTGAACGAGCAACTCGAAGGCTCGTTGCGGACCTTCGAACGGAACTTTGAAAGACTACGATTTGTCAATCAGCAGTTTTAAAGTCAAAGACTTTGGCATTCAGCTGATGGATGGGCAGCCGCATCCCGGCAGATTTAAAGCGGCCTTTGCTCAGCACACTCGCAACTAACGGACCCCGTGTGCAGCTAATAGATTGGGAGGCTGACCCGCCGCCATTTCTGACCGGCCAAGTCTCTGTGCAGCAACCATGCTAACGTCATCCTACCAAAACCCACCCGTCTCTGACTTCAGATCGACGACGTCATTGCGCGGAAGTTTCAAAACCCCGTTGAACGAAAACCCCTTCGGAACGCGACCTAAAAACGGACGGCCAATTGGCCCTCGCCCCGGTTTGCGCGCTCACCACGACAAAGAGCGTCATCAGCTTCCACCCCGGTCGGAGGTGCGCCCCGGGGCCAACCTTGCCCACCCGGTGCACCGTGCGCATGGTTTGCGATCGGGACAGCTTTGCGCCCGGCGCCCTTTTGCCGGGCGCCGTCTCCATCAGGGGCTCCCGGTTGGGCGACGTCACAATGACGTCACTGGTCTCCTTCTCCGGGGATGTGGGATCCTGTGTGGGCTCCTCTGGTTCCTCTTGAATGTCAATCAGAGCCTCCTCGGGAGCTTTCACCGGGGTACTCGTGAGGCCGCCCTCAAGAGGGTCCACTCTTTCCGGGGGGTCGTCTTCCTTGGCTTGCTCTAATTCCTCCTCGCTTAGGTGGAAGCTCTTCGACAACGAAAAAGCACGAGCCCCTGAGACAGCCCGGGAGGAGAGCGCCGCAGGGGCGCCCTTCTTGGTCGCCGACCTGGTCAGGCGCTGCGGGCCGATCATGACCAGCTCGGAGGGGCGACCCGCGTAGTCTTGGTACAAGTAGCCGTACTTGGCCCGGAATTCGTCGCCCTCGGCGGTATCCACCGGTTCCCAGGAGCCGTTCACGGGGGCCCGGAACCAGGCGGCGAGAGAAGCCCCGGGACGGTGTTGCTCGGAGACGAAAGCGACCGACTTGCTCTGGAGGAAACAAAGACGGCTAGTCAAGCATTTGGGAACGGTCAGGAGTCCAGCTAAGCACTGAAGATGCTGCTTGTTCAGGTGTTCAACACCATGTCTGATATCAGGAGATCGGAAGGCATTCCTGTTTCTTTCAAGAAATTGTGAAGAAGCTGAAGAACATAAAATGGGGCATCCGATTCATGCAGTTTCCGGGCTACACAGAGAACGTTTCTGCGCGTGAGCTCTGGTTATGCTAGTTGACAGCAGCTAGCAAAGAACCACGCTCGTAGGGACGCAGTGCCTCCGGTGATCTTGACACGGCCAATACCCAAAGCGAGAGTTGTACTAGTCCATGTTCATGCATGTCGAGAGGCAACCCAATCAAAAAGTTTTATCTTGTAGCAGATTCAGCACTCTACAATAAGCATCTTGCGAGATTCGTTTGATCTTGCTCACCATGAGTACGTGGCGCCCTACTACGGACAGCACCAGGATGAAGAAGGAGATCACAGCGAGGATCACGAGCAGCCCCAGAACGATGCCCCAAGAAGAGCGTCCTGCACAACTCGAGTTGGTAAGGTACAGAGATGCGGGCAAGCGGGACGTCTGAACAAGCTGAAATTACCGGAAGATCAGACCGCCGGGCTGGACTTCCGAAGCCATCAAAGATGATAGACGAGTATCTTTACGTCCAGATCATCATTGAGAGTCGACGGGCTGAGCAACAAATGTGCGGAATGAAGAGCTGCGGAGCGGCAGCTTACAGTCGTTTCTTTTCAACCAGCGATGCTTGACTTTAGCAGGCCGAGAGACTTTCAAAGGATCTGCCCACAGGTTTGTTTAAAGCAGGGTACCTGCTGATAATGCAACACTCATCGTATCGAAAGCGATCTGTGAGAGCTTCTGCAGGAACGACTACAGTGATGAGGAAGAGAAGCCAATCCGAGTCGTGAGATCCTGACGACAAGCACGAGCTGGTGCGGTGTCGGTAGACTTTACTTGGAGGAATCTAAAAATCAGAAGTTCACGCCGTAAGACCCAACACTGCTTCAAAAGTCGCGCAGAATCTGGTATATCTAAAAGGTTTGTCGTTGCGCCACAGACGGGCACGTGGTCCCACTCACCGACGATTGCGCCCAGGGCAACGTACGAGAGCGCCACCAGCGCAACTGAGAAGAAGGCCAGCTCCATGGCCGGGAATACCAAGAAGGAGGGGGGGGCTTGCATCTTGGCGAGCCGGAGCGAGGCCGCCCTGAGGGGGTAACGGAGCAGGAAGACCACGAGGAGGATGACCGTCACGTAGAACACGGTGCGCAGCAAGCTTCGCAGCCTGGAAAAGGGGCAGAAGTACGAGAAGAGGATCACGGCCGGTCCGAACCGTGATAGCCGGCGCAGAACCCGAGGTTCGGTGAATCACAGCCGGCGCGTTTTCTCGCTTCGATGGCCTTCTTCAAGTAGGATCATGATCGCGTTTCAGTATTTTGCGAAATGCAGGTCGGGCGCTTGACAGAGCTCACTGTCAAACTGCGGGAAGGTGTAGGGCCTAGATTGATGTTGAGACAAGGAGGCAGGAACACGTTGACAACAGGTTGAACTGGCCTCTTATTCGGATTATGCGTCACTATTTAGGAGGTAGAGTAGGTGCAAGTGCGCTGCAAGTGTTACAAGTCACGGATTGTCTATCCGCATACTTAGCAACGGTCTTCAGCGCTTGAAAAATCTCCAGAGACGGTCGATGATGGATTTCGCCGTCACATTCGGACTTTTTCCGGGAGCCAAATTGCTCTGAGCTCGAGGAGAGCGGATTACAAGAGTCCTCGCCACATCTCGATGAAAGTTCGCAGGTTCGCATCTCAATCTTTCAAAGGCGACCGCCGTTTGCCACAGCCTTTGTACAGCTGCCGAAGGTGCAAGTCATAATCGATTACAGGTGGCACTTCTTACTCACCCGTCATGTCCGCTGCTGTGGAACAAGCTCAGCGCGTTTACACTCAGCTCCTTGCTGTAAGAGTTGGTGGTGGCTTCAAAGGACACGCTCCTGTCTCCGAAGACGATCGGACGTCCCTGGTTCACCAGGGTTGTGTTCCGCGGGATCGTTCCGTTGGGCAGAGTTCCGTTGCTTGCGGCCGCCTGCAGCAGCGCTCGCCTCCTTCCGCCGCCGCGGTCGCTGACAGCCGCTGTTCCGTTGGCCGGACCGACCGGAGCGTCGGAGCCCAGCGGCTGTGGGCGTTCCGTGTACGGGATCGGGCTGCTGCCCGAGAGCGTGTCGAACGGAGACGGCCAGCGGAAGAGAGCAAAGCCGAGGGCGGAACTCGCGTCCCGGTAAGGGGTCGGAAGCGGAACATCCAGGTTGAGACGCGCCGCGAAGAGGCTGAAGCTGGAGGCAACCGTCTGGAAAAGGCGCAGGGAGCGCGTGAATTGCACAATGAAGCCAGGAGGGTGGAGCACTTCTATTGCTTTTCTATTGCTTAGCGTTGTGTACTCTGGAAAAACAAGATTGCTAACACAAGACAGGTCCACCTTACACTACAGATGCTAGCTTTATTGAATGGGGGGGCAAGCGCCCTAAGATGTGTTCAGATAACCAAAAATTGTCACCTCAAGGGGTCTTTGACCGAGACACCGCAAACCTGGATGGAAGAAAGAGTACCAAGGTTTCGATGTATACGGCCCTGCTCACGAAGTGCAGCGGATCTCGTAGGCGAAGATCGCTGGGCTGATGATGCCACTCACCATAAACAGGGTTCCTGAACCTGCTAAGACGCTCCCAACCGCCACGGCTCCCAAGGAAGCGACGGCAGTAGCTCGCACACTCGACTGAAGCTGCGTGTTGATGGCGTCTGAAAGGGAGAGAAGCAGTGTCCGTGTAAGCGTATTTACCCACAACTTGAATGTCTCGTAAGAGAGGATTTCAAGCGTCTTCGTTATCTACTCTGTTTCAATCAATAAATCCGGCCTAGATCACTTATTGAGGTTGATGTGAACGCTTAAAATCCAGTTAGCTTTTTCCTAAAGCGGATCCCAATGGGTACAATGATGAATTTCTGCCCGCGTCTGCAAAGCGAAAACTAGGATTTCTTGGCCGAGCTGCCCACCCGATTCCAAACTCCGTGATATGAACCTCTTTTTCTTTCTCGGATCGTTCGTGCTAAGGTGTTGCCGACATGCTGCTTCATGCGACATCATATGAGACTCTTTCCTGGAAATAGTTATACGCGGTGCGATGTGTTTGGGCACTCACAGTTGAGTACTTGCAGTTGATTGGAGGCGGTGTTGCCCAGTCCGACGACGCTGTAGGCGCTGTCTGCGGGGACGAAGAGTACCAGGGTGGCCCCCGGGTCGATGGCGACCGTCAGGACGTACGAAAAGCCCTCCGCGCTGGCAGCGTTCGGACCGGCCCTGCCGGACAACCCCAACGTCACTCAGATTTCAACAACACGTCATGCGGCGTAGGAATTGACCAGAGTATCAGGTCCTTATTGCTTAATGCTGCCAGCTCTTTGCAGAGCGGATGGAGGAGAAAGGAGCCTCAGATATTGCGTGTATCTCCCAAGTCCTGTCTCACAAGGCTACCCCAGACAATGTGCTTGCTTTCAACGCCACGTTTGTCTCATCTCCCGGCAACCGCGAGCGCCGCGGAAGTACTGACGGCGCTACGAATCAACCCTCAAAAAGTGTCTGACCACTATTTCAAATCGGACGAGGCCCACTGGCAGAACCACGAACTAGAGGGTGGTGGTCCTTAAATGATCTCAGATGATCTCGAACAACTCACTGAGGAGCTGCCAAATAGCAGCCCTACCTGATAAGCGTGCCATTCTGGAGCACCACCGAGTTGGCATCAAAGCCAATGACCCTCTTGTCGAAGTCGAGTACGATCGTGACAGTCGGATCGGAAGACACCCCCGGGTCGCTGGATAGTGACGTCGCGCCGTTGGGGCTCGTGGACACCAGCTGCAGGAGGGCCGTCGGGGGATCCCGATCTGCGCAGCATCAACAGAATGATTCACTCACAAGGATCGAAACGTGCACTCATTCATGCGCAAAGATATGCAAAAAGCATCCCTGGTCGGGAGGTTGGATCCAATTGAAAAGGATATCATTGCCTCTTCGAAACGTGTGATGGCGCACTCACCGTAGTACATGACGTACGACGAGCTTCCGGTGAGCTGGATGGGGTTTCCTGCCCGGTCTGCGAGATTTGCCGGGGACACTGAGACTCTCACCAGCCCGGGACCGGACCCGGTTGGCACCACCTGGAGAAACCGGGGCGCAAATCGGCTGAGAGTGATCGCTCGACCGATCTGTTCACTTCATTGAGAAGAAAGATGCACCTTCGATGTTCTATGCTGGGCAGACTTGGTTTTACGATTCATGATTCTCGGGGCTGAAAATCTGATACTACAATTCGACATGTGCATAAGAAAATTGTGAGAGCGGCAAGCCAGCTCAGAGACAAGGGACAAAAGACTAGAGGAGGTCAAGGATCTACGTCGTCTTTGGTTCGAAGTTCGAGCGCAGTCAGTTGGAAAGGAGCTTCCAATCAGGTCGCGGCCGCAGACAGGAGAGCTGTTTCTGATGCGGTTTTTGGAACATGTGGCAGAACAAAGACCTTCGAAGACACCACTCATGATGGTGCCTAATCCTAGGACTGTGCAAATCCAGGGCCGAATACCTTTCCATGTATTATCAACGACTGGGGCCAAATTCAAGAGTAGAAAAGGTTCAAGCTCTCTCACTTGAAATCTGTAGGCGACCGGATTAGAAGAGTTCGCTAAGGAGGGATTCGCCTGCAGAAGGGCTCTCAGCCTCCGTCCCGCGCTACGTGACGTGTCCACTTGGAAGTTGATCAACTGCGCGCCTTCCAGGTTGAACGAATTTCCGTTCAGGTTGTCGACCGGTTCGCTTGCGACGGCGTACCCGGGGCAAGCCGCCGGGGTGTTCCAGGTCATGAAGACGGTCTGCCTGCCGTCGATGACGTCAATGAAGACTTGGGGTGACTCGTTGTTGTCAGCCTCCAAGGCAACAGAGACGGTCGGAGGTACCGTGTCTGCAAGGAGCTCAGAGATAGATGATTCGGGACTGCCGTACGCTTGCAACCTGACCAGTGGCGACTTGCTGCCGACAAGAGTATGGCGCAAGCATACGAGGCACGCCGGGGGTCTGGAATAGCTAAAAGGTCTTAAGCAGACTTGCAGTAACGTGTTGAGACGCTCATTCATGACACGAGGCGCTTGAAGGCACGAGCTTGTCAAGTTGCTCGATGATCGATTGGAAGCAATTTGCTTCGTGAATTCATGATTCTTAAACGCCGCAGGCGTATTGAGCTTGGAACATCACGTTGAAGATCTTACCCACGGTGAAGAATATGCTGAGCACACCGACCGGGGCCAGTGCCCCGGGCGAAGGGGAGAAAGAAGCCGTGACGCGGTGGTAACCGTCCTCCAGGCTAGCCGGAGTTACGGCGGCCTGGCTGGACCCGCAGGGAACAGGGGCCAAGTCGTCGACCTGCGAATCCAAAAGGGGACACCACACTTAAGCAAGCCTGCTTCGGCGGTGTTTGGAAGCCATTGTACCCAGATGGATTGGTTTGAATGTAGGTCAGACCTGTTTACCGGGTTTGGTTAGACACGGAACACTCGTGTGACTATAAAGGGTCTTGAGGATCGATTAAAGGCCGCTACCAGGAAATCGCCACAAGGTCGAGATGGGAGAAGCCTGAAGTATCTTGCAATGTGCTCTGAATGTGCGCGGCAAACATTCGCATTGCAAGACTTTTGCCGGTCAAGGTCGGTCAGTCCTCAAGTGGATGCTTTTATCGACGAAGATGCTCAGAACTGGCTAGATGCGCAACGACCAGGTACGATGAAAAACTCCTCGGATTCATCAACATATGAGCGGTCGTCTTTATTCCTTGCGAGTTCTTGGGGTATTTCTCTCTTGACATTAACAGATCAGAGATACGGAGAAGCAGCTTTGCTGGTGTCCATTCACGCCATTCCCGGTGACCTCTGCCCAGAACAGGTTATGTTTGCTCGTTGCGAGGAAGCTGGTTTGTGACGTAAGAATCTCATCGCAGTCCTTAGGGTATCATGGTGCACCTTTATACATCGTTTCCTGTGGCGACTCCGCACCTCAGAACGGCACTGCCATACGTCTATCTGTGCCCTAGTCAAACTCGTGTGCACTGCGAATTGAACTACGGAAAAGGGCCACGTGCGCGCTTACCCGGCAGGAAGCAACGCACGCGGTCCCGCACAGCGCGGCCGTGGCGGGATCCAGTTGGAACGAGATGGGAGGGGAGACCAGGTTGGTGAAGTCTCCGAGCTTCGGCAGCTGCAGCGGACGAAAGCGGCAAAGCTTGAGGGGCGTGAAATCAACGGAAGGAATTGAACGAGACTGACGAGAACCGTCTCGAAGCTGATCAAAGTCAGCTCCGAATGAGGGTGTACAAGGTTCTGCTGCTTATATGTGGCTTTTGAACACTGCCAAGTCTGGGTCAGTTCACTTCCGGTTTGCAGGGGTGTGACAGGGCGGCACAGGTTTTTCCGGCTCGCCGGATCTTACGTGTCTGCAGCGCAAAGGTCTTCGTGATCTGTACGAACAAGGGTCCCTTGTCCGAAGAGGAGGAGATTCTGATTTGTAACCAGTACGACACGCATAGGATAATCAGGGTTTTCGATTGTCTGCAGGAGGCGATCGACGGCAAACCACGCCCTTGACCCTGCGACCTGGTTTGCAACCACCTGCTAAAGAATCGGCGTCTCAATTTAAGCGCCCCGTGCTTCCAAAGCTAAAATTCTGTACCACCAACGGACGGAGCTGCCTGAGGACCACTGGAACTTTGTACCATCTCTGAACCTCGTCGAAGGACCGGCCCTGCTTACCTGCAGAATGCCGCCCACATTCTGCGGCGTGTCCGTAGTGAACCTGGCGACAGTGTTGGCCGTACCGGGCACCTCCCGCATGGACGTCTCTGTGCGTAAGAGCTGCGACGAGGCTGTCGCGACGAACTTTCCGGGCAAACCGGGGACACTTATCTCGCTCGGAAAGATTCCGGCGACCACACTCGAAGCCGGCACTTGGCTCGGGACAACAACTGTCGGGTCGCCAATCGGACTCGTTGGGAGAGGAGCTTGCGTAATGACGCCAACCCGGGTGGGCACGGGGGAGAGAACGGGCTCGGGGACTGGAGTTTCTTCCACGACAGAGAGAACCGGGCTTGTGCTGATCGGTAACGTGCTTGCCGGCTGAGGTGAAATCGACGGGACGGCACTGACCCTGGGGATCGTCTCCTGGGGTGTTGTTGGGCTGGCGGTTTGAGCGGTCCCCGGTGCGGGGATTACACTCGGCGCTTGCGTACCCGCAGGAAGTGGGGCTTCAGTTCCCAAGGCTGAGTCAACGGTAGCCACAGGGACCTGGCTTAATGTCGGGGTTTGGCTCGTGATCGGAGCGCCGGTTGCAGACGTTGGAGATAGGGTTACCCCTGGATTTAACGTGGCTGCCGGGGCTAGGCTCGTGATCGGGGCTAAGGTCGTGACCGGGCCTAAGGTCACCCCCGGGGCTTGACTCGTGACCGGGGCTTGCGTCGAGCCCGGGGCTGATGTCGCCCCCGGGGCTCGTGTCGTGACCGGGCCTGAGGTTGTCCCTGGGGCTTGTGTCGTGATCGGGGCTTGGCTCGCGACCGGGGCTTGCGTCGTGATCGGTGCTTGCGTTGTGACCGGGGCTTGGATCGGAACCGGGCCTGAGGTTAAGACTGGGTTTGAGGTTGGGGAAAGCGGGAGAGCTGTTGTTCCCACGGGGATGCCGGAGGAAAGGGGTGATTCGGAGGGAGACGCGGTATTGCCGGAGATGAAAAGGACGGGTGCCGTTTGCAGTGGCGGGCTTACAGAAGTCGTAAAGGCTGCGACTGGCCCGTCGCTTGGGAGTACAGGCACTTGGGCTGTAGACCCTGGGCTAGGAGCGACGGTTGAGGCATCGATGGAACCCGTTCCCGGCGCGCCACTTGCTACGGGACTTCCAAAGGGGACGGCGCTTCCCGCAGGGGATGGACCAAGGGTTGGAAGCGGAAGGGTGGAGCCTGGGAGAACGGCCGTGGTAGGACTGGGCGTTGTCGGCTGCCCGGGCAGAAGAGGCGGCGAGGCAGTCAGCGAAACCAGCGAGTTACTGCCGGTCGGCACTGGGCTAGAGAGGGGGAAGGAAGGACCCGGGGTATCGGAGGCTGTGGGAGGGCTTGAGCCGACAGGGAGAGAAGAGGCGAGTGTGACGTTTGGCGGGGCAATGACTGTAGGAGTGCCGGAAGGCGTATTCGAGGGGGTGTTAATCGGCACCGGGAAAGGGCTGCCGATGGGAACTAGAGGTGAGGGCGATGGAGCCGCAAGCGACGCGCTAGGGCTGGGAATAGGGAGAGATGCAAGCGGCGTGTTCGTTGGGATTGGGGTTATGCTGGTGGCAGGCGGACCAGACGTAGGCGTTACTGTTGGGGGTGACAACGAAGGGCCGGGGAGAGGAACCGGGGGGGTCGCGACTGTCGGCAAAGGAACAGTGGAGAAAGGCGGTGGGGCTTGACTTCCGGTCGGGGATGAGGGTGCTGGGGAGGGAGTGTTTGAAGCGGGCGGAAACAGCCCCGGTTGAGTGGCCACGGGGGGGCTTGGAGATGGAGGAATGGTCGGAAATTGGATCGTTGGGGTCGGGTTGATATTGGGTGGCGATAAGGGAAGGGTGGCCACTGGCGGGGCACTTAAAGGGGGGGGGAGTGGGGTCTGGGAGGGAGTGGCTGGGGTTGTTGGCTGCGGAGTTGCATTCTGCGGCAGCGGAGGAGCTGGGACAGTTGGTTGTGGCAGGGGGGGCACTAGGCTGGGCGGCGGTTGTTGGGGCGCGGTCGAGCCGGTAACTTGAGGCAAGGGGGGAGACGGGATAGTAGGCTCTGGCGGGGTTGGGACTGGCTGAGTCGGGGAAGGCGTTGGCGTGCTTGTCTGCGGCCCCGGCAGAGGAGATGGTGTTGGTGTTGTGGTAAGTGGGGGGGCGGGTACAGGCGTCGTTGTTTGTGGCGAAGTGGGGGGGGTTAGAAGGCGGCGGCGACGGTGTGGTCGGCACGGTCACTAGTGGTACTGGGGGGGATGGGGCGGTCGTTTTTGGCGGAGGGGTACTTTGAGAAGGCGTCGGCGTGCTTGTTGGGGGCGGCGGAGGAGGCGCGCTGGTTGTTTGAGCAGGAGGTGGTGCTGGCGTCGTGGTAGTTGGGGGAGTGGG
>DF237674.1:28325-39193 GCA_000708835.1 Klebsormidium nitens | reverse complement strand
CGCAACACGATAAGACCCGATGACGAGTAAAGCAACTACACTACGACTCTCTACAAAAACTTTGTGTATTGGGGGAAACGTGTCAACGTTGTTTCCGGTTACCGGTACCTAGGAGTGCAATTCAGCTGCAATGGGGGTTTGAGGTTCAGAATTTAGCAGCTGCGGGCCGAAAAGTGGCATTTGCCATGGAGCAAAGATGTGCCGAGCTAGGACTTCGGAAACCAAGCACGAGGGTGAGATGGTTTAATCTGCTTGTGAGTCCAATCCTTGGGTATGGGGGGGAAGTGTGGGGCCCGAGGACCAGTCCGGAGTGGGGTTCGAATGGGGACGGCAAGCAAACGGAAAAAGTGCACTGGGGGTTCCTGCGGAGTGTGCTTCGAGTGAGAAAGTCCACCCTCTCGAAGGCGGTTTTAGGCGGATTTGATCTCTTTTCGTTGGTCATCAAAAGGTGGGAGTAGATCTTCAAATTCGCCAAAAGGGTTGGAAGGCTTATGAGTGATCGACAAGCGAGATTGGCTTTTGAGGAGTCAAAGGAGATGTGGGCTACCGATCGCGGGGGTTGGTTCGCGAAAATCGTCGAAAAAGCGAAGGAGCCGGTATGAGACGGTCAACCAATGGGGCCTTTCGATATCAGACTTCTTTGCCAGCATTCGGAATTTGCTTACATGCAGGATCTTAGAGAAGAAGGCCGAAAGTTCTGCACGTATTTTGAGATTGTAAAGCAAGGATATTCGTTTAAGCCGTACTTAGATACTCTAGCGCACTCTCGTTTTCTGCTTCCACTCACACGATTCACATTGGGCCTCTATAATCTGACCATAAAAACTGGCTCTTGGCAAAGGAAAGCGCGTAGTGAAAGGTTATGCTTAGTTTGCAATGTGGGCAGCATTGAAGACGAAACCCACTTCGTTTATCATTGCCCAGCCTATATCAATTTAAGAACAATGCTCGATTTCACTTTTGAAGACAAGGAAAGTAGAAGGTTGAAAGCAGTTTTGAACCTACAAGACAGTGCTGTGGGCAAGTTTTTATATCTCCGCAATGAAAGGCCCGAGAACTAGTATAATGCAAAGACTTCAGCAATAGCTTAGATTTGCGTCGACTAAGCTGATCACGGCTCCAAAGCGACGTTAATGAACAATTCAATACTAGCTGGCATGCAGGGGAGATATACGGCTAATCAAGGCCGGAAGCATTTGGTGTTCCCCATTTTGTTTAGGCCGCACAAAAAAGGCAACGTTTTGTCATGTCGTTTTGCGCAGTCTATTACTACAGGCTGCCACGACCTAACGTCGATTTCCGACCGATTTGGATTCCGACCACTACAAAGATCTTTTGGAAACCTGGCAGATTTACCGTTATCTATTGTTAGGCTTTCGGAAAATTCCTGAAAAGTGACGGAAGTCACCTCATATGACTGGCTTGTGAAAAAGGTGCTCATACTGCCGTAGTAAAACGCATAACAAAAAGCGACAACCGTCGAAGGAGCGTTTGACTTGAAAGAACAAGAAGAGGAGCCATTGAATGTACTTCAAGTGCCATGTAGGTATAGAAGACTTGCTAGCATAAAATGCCGCAGGTGGAGTCGAAGGATGCTGACGTCATTAGATTTGATCACCACACAAAATCGCAAAGTGAATGTACCTGCAAAACCGTAAAGTACACACGGCTCGTTTCCCTCGGCGACCATAAATTCGGTGATTTTCAGGCGGATCGACTTCGTACTGCAGCTGCAATTCGTCAATGGAACAATAACCGACAATAACCACAAAGGTATGCAGAGGCTCATTGCTGGTCAGAGCAATCACGTAAATTACAAGAAATACAACTATAAGCGAACGGAAAGCGGGAATGAGCAGTTGATGGTATCCGCTAAGAAAACGGTGCGTACTCTTTTGAGAGACGGCGCACAAAACATACAACTCTTCACAGCGATTGGGTAGAATGTACGGGATCGAAGCCTAGGATTGATGAGAGCGTGCACATGAAAAATACTGAAATGTAACACCAATGAACCCCGGGCAGGAAAACGACAACAGACAAAATTCAGGAAACTGTTGCGTGGCAGTCTTACGCAAACGTGCGCATAAGCTGGAGACTTGTCTTCGTAAAAAATGAGCTTGGGGCCGCGATGCAAGATCATTGCGACATTGGTTCGCGAGTCTCCATCATATACTTGCATGCATTTGAAAAGTCTCCTCCGGAGCTCCCTTCTCAAGGCTCCCATATACCCGGAGCACGCTCCTCAAAAAAAGCCCTCGGCTTACCCTCCGCATCGGCCAATATGTTCTTTGGGTCACCCCAATTTGAACTCGGTTTTGCCAAAGCTCTTGTAGGCTGCAATGCAGCCTAACGAGACCCGGCATGCCCCCTACCCGGACTAGCCCCCGCCGGCTGGCGCTCGCCTCTTCCACCCCGACTGCCTGCATTCGGCACCGGCCTCCAATTGGGAAAGGGGACCAGCGACGACCGAAATCCCCGTCGGCGACCGCACCCTGCGGCTCGAGTCCCTGCTCCTTTGAGCTCCCTTTGAGTGGAAGAAGAAGAGATGTGCGTCTTGCTACCACTATGGGGACATCGTCGACCTCCTCTCACAACATGTGTTGCATCATCTGCTACGTATGATTGCTGGGACCGCACTCAAGATCCCCAGAAACTGCTGCGTCAACACTTCCTTTTAACACAATGCTGACATCGCCGCCATATGATAACCTGCACCTTTTAGCCCTGCTTGAATGATGCTTGCGTACGTACTTGAACGAACTGCGTGTCCATAAATGACAGGCGTGGCTTCTAACGTTGCAATCTTTGTGCTGTTGTGTCTGAATGCAGCAATACGTCGGTCATGTTTTGGGTCAAAATCCCTTCGTGCTTCTTATTAGTAACGAAAGTGTCGTTTATCACCCCATCGCACTTATGATTGAGCTCATTAACAAAGTACCTTTCTTGTAGCGTCGGATTCCGCATGAACCCTCTGCCATTCTGTACTTGAAAGCAGCTTTCGCTTGGTCCTTCGCCCCATTCAAAGTTTGAACCCTTCTTAAAAGAGCTGCGGTTTTGCTGCGTAGAATCTCAACCTTCAAATGCGCCATGATGATGCGCCATTGCCTAATACTCATCTCCACCTTAAAAATCTGAATGCCGTAGCATGGGTACAATAAGTGGTACCTGTGGTAGTTGTATGCGGTACCTCGAGCAGCACTCAGTGCCCAATAGAACCGTTCTACAACAAAGCCAACCAGAATCTTTGTGTAGATTAAGTTCCATATACAAAACCTAATTCGGTTGGTATAATTGATAATGTTACAATGAGGGCCTGCTTACATCTTTGAAACGCGTTACATTTGGAACGCCAAATCTTGAAAAGATTGAGAACTTGTGCTCTCGGCCGCATCCAGGTGTTTAAATTGAAATCAAAAGTAAGACTGAATTCAAACTAGTCACCATCGAAAAGTCACAGTAGGCTTCGACGGTTTGCGAGTTGAACCGAGCAAGGCTCGCCATAGCTGCCAAGCTACATCTGGCTAGCAATGCAACAAACGATGGCAATTGTAGCTGCATTGTGCTATTTGTCTCTACATTGCCATTCTGTAACCACTTTGCATGCGGGGACAGATGGAGTCTCTCTGTTAGACATTCTGCACGTTGCTCAGTACATTTTGGGTGGTTGCATTGTGTTGATTATGCGGTAAATAGGAGTGGATCAAAGAAGCTAGCTAGGTAGCTCATCTGAGCTCTCGGACAGGCAATGTTTCGGGGTTTTTCGGGTTTTAGAGAACAGCGAAACTTTCCATGTTCTTTTCTTTAGAAACTTCAGATATGTGTTCCATTGCTTGATGAAAGGTATTTCAGCTGCACAGAAAGTTCGGGAACATGCTTTACAAAATGTAGCATGTCATTGCGCGGTGGCTTCAACCTCACTTCCAAGAAATTTCACCATGCTTTGCATGGTTCTGCTGGACAGAACATGCAAACGGAAAACCTGGAAACCTTCAAAGATGCAGATCTATGGGCCCCTTAAGCCTCTTTGTAGCTTCTCAACTTCAACCACACAGCCATCCGGAAGCTGCCTTCCCTGCTATGGCAGCCATGCTGGTGGTTGTGCTCCGGGAAGAAGGTCCGTGCCATTCGGACAGTGATAAGCATTTTCCCGAACGTTTAAATCATCCAATCACATTTGGATCCAAGCAGCCTGCGCAGTCCGCTTTGTTTCATCGACATAGCATGCGGTTGCAAAAACAATATGAATAAACAAGACCATGTGTGATAGCCGTAGCCAATGCAGGATACACTGAAACTAAATTCAAGATTCGGAAGTTCCGCGTGTTTGGCTCGTTGCGACCTTAGTCCCGACCATCAGTATGCATCTGTGTATCTGTGAATCGAGTAGTACGGCAGTACGACCAACTTGGTATAGTACTACCGACCAGAAGTCCGAGGTGGTCCTCGAGCTCATGTAGCAAGTGATATAATTATCCGAGTGAGCCGTACAGAGACGCGGTCACTTGGATAGGATTTCATATAGTCGAACCGACGAGTGCCCGGTCGAGGTGAATTGAGTTATTGAAAGCTAAGGTACATGTTCCTCAGGATCTGGAATGTTTTGAACATTGTGATTGATTGACACTTATTCATATTAGTAATGAACCTAAAAAAGCGCTTGCTTTGAACTCCCACCTCTTGAAATTCCCCGGCTCTTTTCTAAGTTCGGGTAGCCCTTATGCTTGGCCGCATACGCTCCCGCTTCACCCTCATCCGGACTCCTCTCGGAGGACCCCACTCATTTCCGCAGTTTGGCTCATAATTCTGGCCATAGCTAGAGCGATAGGACTGGAGCCTGGCGGGGGAAGCCGGGAAGCCGCGCATAGAGAGATATCGTGCGTTGTGTTAGGCCGCAAAAGTAGAGGACGAGGTCCATTTCGAATTTGATTGCCCAACATATAACAACCTTAGAAGAGCGTTCCATCTTCCAACTTCGATCCTTCGAGGTGAAGGGGAGCAAAGCTTACGGTCATTGCTAGATTCACGAGACAAAGATGCAGTATGGAAAGTTTAACACTTAAGCAGAGTTTGCCTTGGAACATGGTTAGTAGCACAAAACGATTCGTACTATATATACACAGTCAACTTAGCTGACTACGGCTCCAAACTGAGGTTATTGAACAACTCATTTTAATTCCTAACCTGTATTACTATCGTGCGTTTGATCATCTTCAGTGCCGAAGCTGATTCAAAACTTTCCGAGTAAGCGTTAAGTCAACTTTCAGAACGAGAAGGCCAATCCGATGCATCTTATGATAGTTGTTATGATAGTTGCCTTTGGAATCACCTGAGTCAATTGGGCCTCCATTAAAGAAGGACTCGGGTCAAGGAAACTTTTCATTGCACAGGCGGTTTATTATGCGGTTTTGGAGACCGGGGAGTCGACACTATAGACCGCGGTTGCATTGCGGAGTGACCGAGGACACACCTCGGTTCTCAATCTTGAGATCGCGGTTTGGGACTGGCGGCAGTCGATGTTGAGCTTGTCATGTTTCGATGAGCCCGCTATACGCGGCTATACGTTCATCGGATATAAGCCTTCGACCTGTTGATAATATAGGCCTTAGTGGTCTGAATACGCGCGCGGCATAACCAAAGCTCGGCAGCGGGACCTTGACTTCGACGTCCCAATCGAACGTAAAAGTCTTCCAACTTTGGTTCTTTCTAACTTTAGTCTGCATCGATGAAACATCGGGCTGCTTTGTTGCAATTTGTTACACTGGGTGAGGAGAGCTTAAGTCTCAAGTTACACCATGTTTCCATAGGACGAAACGAAACGGTGCCACAATTTATTTTGAACCTTTAATATTCCCAATTTTCCTGCCATTGAATCGCGGTTTCGGACTCTCCAAAGAGGGCAATCTTGAAATCCTACATCTCGGTCAATTGGCGATGCATCCGCCGATGCATTAATTGCGGTTTGGACCGCCGAGTTCACGGAATCGTAAATCCGCATATAAACCGCCTGTGTGATAAAGTATAATCGATGAGAGGTTCCGGGTCACATTATGATGTAGCCCCTCCGTTCATGTGACATATGTCCATGTCAATTCACTGCGCTGAAATCAATTCGATCGAGTCATTGTGTTGTCTAGCATGAATTGCATGAATTGGATTCATTTCGATCAATGTCGGTTCGGCCCTCGGAGCTGTGTTCGGCTAAACGTCGACCAAGTGGAGTTACAGTTAGTCACGATTGAGTGACATTGGAACCCGTGCATGAGAGCTTCAATGATTGCTCTAGACAATCTGTACGCGACACGCATGCGTCCCATATTAGCAATGTATAAACCATGCATGATGCACCATCCATGGACCGTCGGAAATCTGGACACTGCTCATGGTGTGACAAGCTCATGTAGTGCCCATTGCATAAGATGGCTGAACGCACGTACTGGATTGAAAGAGCGCAGTTCAATCATGGCTGGATACGTGTGTCGACATGAATTGTCAAGAGGATCAATAAGAACATGCATTTGGAGACCAGCCTTTCGCGTTACTACCATCATTGCAAGCAAAAAGATTTGGCCGGGCATTTTTGATGGAATGGTAATATATCATTTTTCCAAACTTTTCAACCGCAGAGCACCCAGCCCGCCTTCTACTCGTTCCGCCCGGTCGAGAGTCCGGTCATCAACTTCTTGCGTGCCATCCCCGTTTGCATGTTCGTGCAGAGCTTGTGGCGCCCTCAGGCCGCCGTCCCCTTGCAGCCACGGGTGCATGAGGGCCTCCCGGGCGGTGGCCCTCTTCTCCGGGACAAACTCGAGCAGCGGGTTGAGGAAGTCGGCCATGGCGCGGGCCTCCGCCTCCCCCAACTTGTACTTGTCCACGAGCACCTTCTCGAGCGGCCAGAAGCGCAGGCGCTTGATGTGGCGCAGCTCGCCATGCTTGTTGAAGAAGTCGCGCGAGTACTTGCCGCTGAGCGCCGTCTTGCGCGGGATGCGCCCGCACAACTCCATCATCAGCGCCAGGTGGTCCTCGTCGCGGTCGTACTCGCGCCCGCTGCGCGGGTCGAAGAGCACGTCCCCCGTGGCCAGCTCGAACACGATGCACGCGAAGGACCACATGTCGGCGGGCGTGCTGTACTTGCTCCCCAGCAGCACCTCGGGGCAGCGGTACTGCCGCGTCTGGATCTCGCTCGTGAATTGCTTGTACGTCCAGCACGCGTTCCCCAGGTCCACAATCTTGCACCGCAGGTCCGCACACCGCTTCCACGCCTCCCACGCCGCGTCCGTGCGCTCGCGCGCGCGCCGGCTCGCAGCCGCGCCGCTGCTACTGGCGCCCTCCCCTCGCGCGCTCCCCGGCCCATTGCTTCTGGCGACAACGTGCTCTTGGGCCGGCCCAGGCGCCCCCGCAGCCGGCGCCCCGGGAGGTCCCCCGCCCACAGCCCCTGCCGGCTCCGGCGCTTGCGCGGCCCAGTCCCCTCTGCTTTCCGCCCCCCCCGCCGTGGGCGGCCTCTCTTGCTGCTGCGCTGCGCCTGCGCCTGCTGGCCCGTAGCAGGGCACCTTGGCGGCCTGCTGCTCCTCGTCCGTCCCCCCCTCTCCCGTGTCCGGCCCCTCCGCCTCGCTGTCGGCATCACTGCCCCCCTTGTCTGCGCCCCCCCCCGCGCCGCGCTTCTTCTGTTTCCGCTTCAGCTTCTTCTTCTGGTTCTTGGTGAGCGCCCCCTCCTGTGCCGCGGCCCCCTCCTTGGCGGCTGCTCCGCTGACAGGGGTGCGCTGCGCATCCTGGCGCGGGGCGGCGTGGCCCGCCAGGGTGGCCTGGTTGTGGTGGCGCGCAGTCTGGTCGGCCCCTGCGTCAGGGTCAATGGGGGCCACCAGGAGCACGTTCTCGGGCTTCAGGTCCGTGTGGATGATCTGGCAGAAGGAGGGGACATCTCAAACTTTGGACACAAACAGATCCGGCAGGCCATGCTCGCAAGCGCATTCTTGGGGACTCTACAATTTCAAGCACTTTCAGGCCCCCGGTCCTTCACTAAGCGGAAGCTTCCTCACTTGGCCTTCAAGCACTGTCTTTGAACCACAAGAGAGCGTGCACTCTAGTGAAGCGGGTGTTAGTTCGAAGGATCCGCCCGACATCGGCTCATAATTGACGGGGCAACGAAAACACATCACGACAGAGATTTCGTGGCAAAGCTGGCAAAACATTGCTTCCTTGCAGACCCTGCGCTGGCGAGTACGCAGGGCTCGCCCGCTCTCCCTGGCCGATTTGACACGGGCGTACCTGGCACTCGCGGTGCAGGTAGTCGAGGCCGGCCAGGATGTGGCGGCTGAGCTGGCGCACCATGGGCAGGGGCAGCCCACGGTAGCGGTACCGCTTGATGAGCGTCAGCAGGTTGTCGCCCAGGTACTCAAACACCATGCAGACATGCTGCCCGTGCGGCCCCGCGTGCTTGAACCAGTCCAGCAGCTTCACCACCCCGCGCGTGTCCCCGCGGTCGCCCTCCGCCACCTGGCGCAGCAGCGCAATCTCGTCCATGGCCGCCTCCGTGTAGTGCCGCGCGCTCTTCTGGATCTTGAGCGCCACGCGGCGCCCGCCCGCGGCGGCGTCGCGCGCGAGCCACACCGTGCTGAAGTGGCCCCACCCCAGCTTGCGCTCCACGCAGTAGCGCCCCTCCTTGTACACGTCGCCCAGCCGCACCGGGTGGTACCCCCCCTTGCAGTACTCCTCGCTGCCCTCGTCCTCGCTGCCCTCGCTCTCGTACCCCGCCTCCCCTCCCTCACTGCTGCCACCATCCGACCGCGACTCTGCACCACGCCCTGCCGCTCCGCCGCCCTGCCCCCGGGCAGACAGGCCCGCAGAGAGGACGCCATTGGCAGCCGGCTGGCTGGCGCGCGGCGGGGCGGGGTGCTGCGCGGGCAGGCCTTTGTGTGGGGGGGGCTGGGGGCTGATCTGCGGAGTCATGGGCACCACTGGGGCCGGCGCTGCGCTGTCTGGTCCACAAAGACAAGGTCCGCCAGGGTGAGCACCAGAACCTGAAAACAGTGCAGCGATTCTTAAAAATTGCAGAGGGTGAGGCAACGGAGAGACAGCGCAGGCATGATTCACAAAGGCTCCCGTACAACCCTAGCCCCAAAGCAGCGCAAGCAGCTTGCCCGCGCACTCCATGTCTTCTCTAGGGCATTGCTTGTAGTGGTGCAAATGTGCAGCAAGAAAAGAGAGCGCCATGAGAGCGGTTGCAGCGCCAAGGCACGCAGACCAGGCGCCAACCAAGCCAGCACTACAACAGCAGGAACGGGAAGCAGGGCAGCAGAGCGGGGCAGGCTGGGGCCAGGGGGGACAGCGCAACCGAGAGATCGACAGAGGCATCCAACAAGAGCAACCAGTGGTGCAGGTAAGGCGGGCACACAAATACCATTGAGTGCACATGGTGGCCGCCGGCGTCCCAGTCAAAGTTCCATCAACAACGTTCCATGGGAAGAGAGGTGTAACAAGATCCGCGACCACCATCACAACCCACCACACTCCTCTCTTTGGTCCAGACCCCTCAGCATGGCAAGTGCAACAAACAAGTCAGAAAGAGCCCCAGAGGAAAGCAGGACAGTGGCAACTGACACAAACAGGGCTGATGGAGCGGCAGTGGCAGTAAAAGTGCGCGCAGTGAGGGAGCAGGGCAGGGAGCACGCACCAGCAAGGAGCCCCGCCGCGCTCCGCAAGCTGGCGAGACGAGGTGCGCGCGGGGGCAATCCACGTGCACCACCGGACACTTGGTGCACCTCGTAACAAGGGACACGGAAGGACCTGCCCTGGATGGATGAAACCGCCAAGACAGACGGCGCCTCAAATGCCAATGGCTACACCCGCTTCAAATGCAGCACGTCGTCTTCAAGTTCTGGACAGGACCTGGATAGGGCACCACCTCTTCCGCTTCGACTGAAGCTCGCTGGCAAGCTGGAGGCTAGCCGATTGACACTGTAAATATAAACCTAAATCTGAAAACAGTTGTTCAACATTGGGCAAGTGTCAAGAGACCGCATCAGTAGAATGCTGTGCAATCCCTTGAAGGCTGTGAAAAGCCTATCCTAGGCCAGGGAAGCCGGGCCTTGCACAATTGGCGAGGCGCAGGCGGCCGTCCTTCGAGTCGCCGATCCATCCTGCTCATTCCTTGTCCTTCCTGTGCTGGCCGCTCGTCTCTGCCGGCCCTCCGCATGTCTCCTGCTGGGCCCCACCCGCAGGGCCCACCTGCCGACGCGCTCCTGCAGGACGCCGAGGAGGATGGGGACCTGGAGGCAGAAGAAGCGGGGCGCGACGCACGGGTCAGCCTGCCGCTCACAGCGCGCATGTCCTCATGACCCTTGCGCTTGCACCACCCCGCCATCATGCTTGTCATTCAGCAGCGCTGCGCCCACTGCCTCTGCAGCTGTCCGTTCACCCCCACCTTATGCAGCCTGTTGTTGTTGTGTGTGGCAGGCCTGGGAGCGCGAGTACGCTGACGAGCGGTCATGGGAGGTGAGTGCTGCGGGCCGCCTCCTCTGTGGGTCATCACAAAGATTGCTTTCGGGTCGAGGGTATTGAAGGTGTCTGCCGGGCCTTGAGTGCGCTGGGTGAGGCCGTGGGGCCGGGTGCCGGCGCTGGCTTGGCCTGCTTCCTGGGAGGCTGACGCTGGGCTGTGGTGCGGGGTGCAGATGCTGCAGGAGGACGATGCGGGCCTGCTGCGCGCCCTGGACGTGACCGCGCAGCAGCGCGAGCGCCGCCGCAGGTGGGCCGCACCCCTCCTGGGGCCCCTGTCACCTGCTGCGCCGCGCTGGCCGCCTGCGCTGCCGGGGCTGTCAGGCGTGTCCCTGGTCATTGCTGCAAGGCTGCGGCCCCTCATGCCTGCCCCGCTTCTC
>DF237674.1:0-14957 GCA_000708835.1 Klebsormidium nitens | reverse complement strand
CCGGAGCTGCGCCAGAGCAGCAGCGCGCTGCAGGCCAGCCGAAGGAGGCAGCGGCGGGGGCGTCTCGGCGGCGCGAGCGGGGGCCGACCCCCTGCGGCACGTGCTGGGGCGGGGCGGGGAGCGGGGCAGCATGCCTCGCAGCGGGGCGGCGCTGCACCAGCTGGCGCTGAGCTTTGCCTCACAGGGAAATGTGGCACGCGCCCGCACGCTTCTGTTGACGGGGCTGCAGGCGGCGCCCCGTGACGCGGTACTGCGGCTCACTCTGGCACGCCTGGAGGCCGACGCCGGCAACATTGCTGCCGCCAGGGACCACTTCCAGCTGGCAGCCGCCGCTGCACCGCACAACGTGCTCGCCTGGCAGGTACGCTCCGCGCGGCGCACCCATGCACCTGTGCGCCCGGCGCTTGCAGGCAACTTCGTGTCTGGACTCACTCGACAGCAACTGTCTGTGCCAGGCACGGCAAGCTTGCTCTCGTCTGCACTGAACAGCAGGAGTGACTGCCATTGAGGTTAGTGGGTGAGCCGCCTACACTTGCCGCGCCTGAGTTCCCCCAAGCAGACTTCCTCAAGCAAGAACCACGGGGCCACTTCTCCGCGGTGTCTGCCAGGCCAGGGCAGCGCCTGCGGGCCAGCCGCACACACGTCATTTGACACGTGCTGGCTTCGTGCAGAGCTGGGGCGTGTTTGAGGCGAAGCAGGGCGACTTTGGCGCTGCGCGGCGGCTGTTTGAGCGGGGGCTGGCGCTGGATCCCCGCGACGCGCGCCTGCTGCTGACGTGGGCCAAGCAGGAGGCGCGCCGCGGCTGCCCCGAGGGCAAGGAGAAGGCGACGGAGCTGTACCAGCGCTGCCTCGACATCGACAAGAAAAACGCGCCCGCGTGGCAGGTCAGCCCGCGACCTTCAGCCTGGCCCCGCGAATGAACAGTCTTTGCAGCGGTGGTGGTCGGACGCACGCATGGTGCTACTGAGCGGTTGGAATTCCTTGGTGTTTGTGTGTCGGAGAGTCTCCGGTGGGTTTTTTATGTACTGTGCTGCTTCTACGTTCCTGGTTGTGATCGAACTCTGCTTCACGTTTGAGCACAAGGAGCCTTTTTGAGTTCCCTGAGTAGATTTCTGTGTCCTTGTAAAGCGCGACGACAGGTGTGGCAGTCCCGTCAATCCAAGGGGCCAGCTCCGACCACCACTTGGGCTTCAGCGATGCTCTCTGGGGCCGTCCGCTCGGCCGAGCCTGCGCTGCGCTCCATGCCTGCTGCCTGCCGCGCTGTGTTCCTCCGCGGCGCTGCGCTGCATTGCTGACACGCTCGCCCTGCCCGCGGTGCAGGCGTGGGGCCTGCTGGAGGCGGAGACGGGCAACGTGTTTGGCGCGCGCCGTCTCTTCGAGGCCTGCCTGCAGGAGGTCCCGCACGACCCGGCCCCGCTCACAGCGTATGCGCGCATGGAGCGCCTCTTCGGAGCACTTGACGCGGCGCGCACGCTGCTCAAGCGCGCCACGTACATGGACCCCCGCCACCAGCCCGCCTGGACGGTGAGCCGCCGCACAGCACAGCCTCCGGCCTGGCGCTGAAGTAGAGCATGCTGCGGTGTCAACCGCATGCCCACTGCTGTTGCGGGCGTTGGTGCGTTGCTTTGTTGCTCGGTTTGCTCGGCGTGTGCCTTTGCCTGACGCCCTTTGCTGTGGTGGGGGTGGCAGGAGTGGTCGCTGCTGGAGCAGCAGGCGGGGCGGCCTGCCGCGGCTGCCGAGCTGCTGGAGCGCGCGCGAGCCGTGCCTGCGCCCAAGGGGGCGCCAGCACCAGGCGAGCGGAAGCTGGGGGAGGCGGGCAACGGGAGGGCCCGCCACAGAAAGGGGCCCCGCAGGAAAGAAGCGGGCCTGCAAGAGGGGAGCGCAGCAGATGCAAGTGTGGCGGAAGGAAGGTCGCGGTTGTCGTTCGAGGCCTCAGTCCAGGCCTTGAAAGACTCCTTTAGGCCGAGCACCGCCTCCTGATAGTTTACACGTCTTGGGGAGCAGCTGTGGCGTCTGTTTTCTAGCCTGGCTGCAGAACCGCCCTGTTTGGTTCCACTAGTTCGAGCAGGTGTTTGCATTGTGCAGCGACAGAAGGTGTCGTCTGTTGTCAAAGCTCCCGGCTTGCTGGCGTTAGCGAGCCCTTTGTACAGTTTCGAATGAGTTGTGTATTGTTTGTGGGAAACCTGCTATCAATCAAGCAATTTTGCCATCTGTCGATTTCTGGAATCTAGCTGTGAGTACGAATATTGGACCATGGTGGACGCTTTTGGGCAAGCGGCAATCACTGACTTGTAATAGTCTGCCGAATCTGCTACAAGTGGAAAGTGCTGTGTACTTTGTGCATGCATATACTTTTGTATGTGCATGCACAATATACTAATGTCAACAGCTAGCCTGGGCCTTGCTCCCATCATTCATAGCTTTGCAAAAGTGTAGTGCAGCTAGTACTTACCTATACTAGTAGTGCCATGTAGCCAAAGAAGTCACAGGCTTTCATGCATGCGAATTACATCAATATTGTGCCAGGATTTAACTTGATAAGTTGTTTTCCATCTTCTTCACTACAATCAACGTATGATTAAAGCGTTCGTGGTGTAAGGCAGAGGTTTTCAAAAGTGGTACGCACTGAAGGCTAACTATGCACAACATATTATATGCTCGCCATCGCTTCTCCATTGTCGAACCCCCGTCCTGTGTCGAGGCCCCAGATTCGCAAGCGCGGAGAATGTTGCAATATTCTGCCCGCTCGCTTTAATTAGAATTATGCACTGTCGCGTAAAACTTTTAGCGCTAGCTTGGCCAAATTGAAAAACCTATGGTAATGCAACGTTTGGCTAGTTTAGCATGCTCTGGGGAGGGGTAAGCTGATCATGATCAGTGATTGAGTCTCATGTTACACGCCTAAATGCAGCGAGGAAGCTGTATGCGGCTGTATGACGTCGACGTTCTCAGAGGCCAATATAAGCAGTTTTGAATGTTCGAGTAGGAATGACACTGTTGACTCACTAGTTCAACGGACTCTAGAACAGATTCTAATAGCATATAGGAAACTTTGGCGATTGCTCTTGGCTACACATCTGCTCATGGTACTGATTACCAATTAGTTTTGCACTGCGCTGCTATAACAGGCTTGCGCGGTGAACATGCAAAGTAGAAAGGTGGACTATGTCCGACTATACGAGCCTAATCTGTTTAGTGAAGCCGTCGAGGCTCTAGACGAACAATCAACCGGCTTCCAACTTGGACCTCGAGTCGAGTATGGTACATCGGGCTCTCATGAAGATCTCGGCACGTTCAAGCTGTCAAGTAGGACACCGGGATGTCGGTGGCCTCTCCGCCCTCCCCCGGTCCCTGTTCTACGGGCTGACCCACCCGCGGAACGACCTTTGCCGCTCCAGGCCGCCCTCCGGTCCGCCCCGGCTGACCCGTCTGCTGACGGAGTCGCTGGGGTGGCCTTCCCCCGGACGGTCCACGCGCGCGGGCGGCGAGTAGGTGCGCGGCGCGGGCGAGTCCTTGCCGTCGAAGAGGTCGTCGTCGGAGAGCAGGAAGCGCTGGCTGCCGCTGCCGCGCGTGAGCGCTAAGGGGTGCGCGTACTCGAGCGCGGGCACGCCGCCCTGCGCGGGCCGCCAGCGACGCAGCGGGTCAGCTAGAGAGGGGGACCGAACAACCAGGCGGCACGCGAGCATTGGGCAGCCGCAAAGCTCTCGTGCGAGAACTTGTACTTTTGGTAATAAAGCGTGAGACCTTAAAAGTCAGCACAGACCATCAGCAAAGAGCTTTGTCCGCATCCCCTGTGTCGTAATTGTAGCGAACATTGTATCGCCTTTCTAGACTCCATTTAAGGTGCCGCATAGCGGCCGTGGCCTGCGGCCTCTCGCTTCCCGCGCGGCCCCGGGGCTGCGACACCTGCGCGCACCTCTTGTTTGAAGGGCCCCTGCAGCTCGGAGGGCACCCAGGGGCGCAGCGTCGGGCTGGGGGGCCGCCCTGGCGCAGCGCCGGCGCGGCCGCGCACGCAGCGCGCCCCGACGGCCGCCAGCAGCCAGAGCAGCGCCATGACCGCCAGCGTGGCGCCCTGGCCCACCACGAGGGGCTGCAGAGACGGGCGAGCGAGACAGGGTGAGGCGGGGGGGACACGCCGAGAGGGGCGGGCAGCGGGAACACAGGCACCGAGCGGCCGGGGATCCATGCGCAGAAGCGAATAGCGGCGAGGCGGCCCCAGGCCGGCAGCGGTGCGGCGGATGGCAGGGAGTGGCGGGAGCTCACGAAGATGCGCGTGCCGGTGAAGGCGGCGTAGCGGTACAGCCCCAGCAGCACGGCCCAGTTGCCGCCCGCCAGCACCGCGCAGCCCACGCCCGCGTGCAGCAGCCGCAGCGCACGCTCCACCGCCGGCGTGTACTCCAGGAAGGGCAGCCACCCCGCCGCCACCTGCAGCAGGCATCGCGCGGAGACTCACGGGTAAGGCAGCGAGCGAGACGACTACAGTAGACGTATCCAAGCTGACTCCGTTTGCGCTCGACGTGTCCGACATACTCAGATCTGCTCCCTTCTTGCGCCAAGGCAGCCCTACTCCAGCGTGACCTCTCCCAGGGGCCTCTCCCTTCGCCTCTCCCCGCTCCTCCTTCACCCCCCTTCTCCCCCGCTTGCCCCTCACCTGGGCCAGGAGCGCCCCGCCGACGGCGAGCCCCACAATCCCGTGCAGCGTGTGGATGGCGCGGCCGGGCCCCCCCAGGAAGGTGAGGAACGCGATGGTGAGGCCCGCCGCCACCGCAGCAGCCCCCAGCAGCTGGAACGCCACGTGCGCCCCCTCGAAGTACCACGCGTCGGCCTCCGCCTGCACGCACCACAGCATACCCGGGGACCGCACGTCAGCCGCGGCACGGTGGAAGCAGCGCCCCGGCAGCGGAGCAGGAGGCAGACCGGCACGGCAGTCTCATGCCAAATATGTCCGGTCCCACATCTTGCCGAGCACTTTTTCCAACCGCAGATGTGGACCGTCGATTAGAAAATTGTGTATACATCACGGCTGTTTGCGTGCACTTTTGGATTTTTGCCATGGCTGCCGCCCATGGTTCCGCCAAAGTAGGAGAGCTATCTTGTCCCCCATTCTCCACGAAAACGCCTTTTGAAAGGCCCAGAGATAATGTTCCAAATGTCCTCCATCTCAGGAGGGCAAGAAAGAAGAAAGAAGAAAGCCTTGAAAAGCCTTCTGCAAGAATGTACCCACGTGTCCATCCTTGGTTAGCGTCTCCCTAACCGGGTGCAAGATCTAAGCCCGGATACATTTGGTATGAGAGTGGCAGGGGGCGGTCGGACGCTGCGGCGCGCGCGCGCAGGCGTACCTTGTTAGCGCGGCTGGCCCGCACGAAGATAAGGCCCAGCGGCAGGAGCGCGCCCATGGCGACCGCCATGAGCCAGCCGTGGAGGCCGTACCAGTCTGCACCCGCGCCAGCGCCGCACGTCAGCGCAGCGCACACCTAGACACACGCAACGAGCAGGCCCAGAGGCGAGGCAGCCTTGCTGCCAATGGAGGAAGGCGTGCGGTTGTGAAGCGGAACCTGTGCACGGCTGCGAGGCTTGGCAGGGCAGCGGAGCGGAGGCGGGGGCCCTTACCGACGGGGTTGCGGTCGGCGCGGCCCACGCCCGTGGAGAAGTCCAGGCTGAAGCTGCCCCTGCCAGGGGCACCCAGCATGCGTTAGCGTGGCAACAGAAAAGACGAGCAGGGAGGGGGCAGGGAGAGCCCCGCCAGAGGAGGAGGCCGCCCTAGGAGCAGAGCCGCTCCGCACGCCGGGCTGTCTACGGTCCTTGCAACGAGACAGCAATGCAGGCAGGGGCCAAGCCCGAGTGCGCCGCCGACTGGAGGGGCATCCTCAGCAGGCGGCTGCTCTCCGGCGGTGCTGCCGCTGCGGCGCGTGGCCTGGGTGCGCGCACCCACCTGTTTTGCAGGCGGTGGTAGCGCAGGCCGAGGCGGCCGTCCTCCGCGAGGGCCCACACCAGCCGGCTGGCCTGCCCCGCCACGATGCTGGCGCCCGCGGCACCCGCGCTCAGCGGCCGCGTAAAGCTGCCGGGACAGCACACAGGGGGCGCACAGGTGAGGGCAACGCGGGACCGCCGAGAAGGCCACCACACCACGGGGGCCCAGCGCGGGTTTGGAGGGGGGCCAGTGACTGCAGGACAGCCAGGACGGGCCGCCACCGCCAGAGGCGAGCACGGCCTAGCGGGATGGCACGGGGCGAGGGGCAGCGAGTTGGCGTACCTGAGGACGGCGGTAGCAGCGTCTTGGCGGGCCAGCTGCGGGTGCGCGAGCGGGAAGACGGTGCTGGGTTGCACGCCGGCGACGGTCTGCGCCTGCAGTTGTACCAGGCGCACCGCCGCGGGCTGCTCGGCGAGCACGGCGGTGGCGCCCACCATGCGGCCGTCGGAGGACCAGCCGAGGGCGGCCCAGCCTGCGGAGGCGGGGAACTCGAGGGCCAGCGAAATGGAGGCGGCCACGATGCGCCAGTGCAGGCGCAGGCTGGAGCACGGGGAAAGGAACGATGCAATGAGCATGTGGGGCAATGGAGCGTCTGTCTCTCATAACCTGTGCAACAGCAAAAGGAATGGTATCGAGGAAAGAAGGACATCTGCTTCAGGTGCTCGAACCTGCAACATGCAAAGGGGTGAAGAGAAAGGTGCTACAAGTTGGTCCAGAAAGCGCCGGCTAATGATAAGAGCAGTCTTGAAGCCGTGTTCGCCAAATATACGCACACCAGATAGGTGGTAGACAGAAAGTTGGAGCAAGAACAGCGGCGGCGGATCAGAGGCAGGGGACAGCTTACTCCAGTCCCCATTCTCGAAGACTCGAAGGAAGAGCAGTGCAATGACAGCAGGCTGGCAGCAAGCGTCAACAGCCGCTCACTGTGGAGGGAAGGACGGGGAGACAGCTCACCGCGCGTTGATGCGGAAGGTGCAGTCGAAGAGCGGCAGCGGAGAAGGGGGGCACGTGCCGCGGGAGACGACCCCCACGGGGCGGCCCAAAATGAGGTTCAGATTGCCAAACACGCCGCTGCAAGGGGAAGCGCCGAAGGCGTCAGCCACAGCGGGCGCCTCATCATTACACTCGACTACCCAAGCGCAATCCCCGCCGGCCGTGGCCCGTGGCAGCCGCACAGCCTATCGCCGAGTGGCGACTGGCGCGCGCGCGCTCACCGGTTGGCGCGGCCGTGGTCGAGCATGTCGGTGGGCGCGTACAGCTGCTCCAGCGCGGCGCGGTCGAGTGTGCCGCGGCTCTCGTTGGCGGCCTGCGCGCCGCTCTGGCCGACGGCCCACATGACCGTCTGGTCCTCGCGCAGCGTCACCGGCTGGTCGCCCACCAGGTTCGCCGACACCAGCGGCCTGCGCGCGCGCAAGCACACCAGTGGGCGGGCACGCAACGCATGGAACGCAGCAAACGACAGCCTGGAAGACAGGCCAGCGCTCACCGGCGTGCAAAACTCATCCCTTGCTTTTGCGATACAGGATTTAAAGCCAGTCTGTACCGGCTTTACCGGATACACGCCGCCTTGGCTGAACCCCTTTGAATCTCAAGGGGCTTAAAAAGAGTCCGCCGACTTTGAGAATGACGGCGCGGACGGAGATCGTGCTGCATGCGCGGCCCTCCCCGCGCCGTGTGTGGCGTTGCGCGCTCACCTGCGGAACTTGCAGAAGACGAGGCTGCCCGCGGCGCGCCCGATGGCGTCCACGATGTCGTCCGTGCCGCCCAGCGCGCCGTCGGGGAGGGGCGTGCCGTACCCGGCGCCGCCGCCCAGGTCCTCCACCTGCCACGCGCGCGCGCTTAGGCAAAGGGCAGCACGGAAGGCCACAGATCGTGGCAACTCAGAGGGGGCACAGAAGAAGGCACCGGGCTCGCTTAGTGCTCTGTGACACGCGCTAGGAGGCACAGCTAGAGGCAAGCTCTCTGATGAAAGCTTCGCACTGAAACAGCCAAGAAACAGGGTTCGAAGGCATTCGCGGGCAACACGACGGGTGGCACCCTGCCGGGCAATGTTTCAACGCGCGTACGTCACCTTAAAATATTCCCCGACCGCATAGCACGCGGTGATGTCCGCGAGCCAGCTGGGCGGCAGGCGGCCGGGGGCGGCCACCACGGGACTGCTGCGGTTGAAAGCGGCCAGCACGGCCGCCCCCGCCTGCAGCAGCCGCCGCCGCCCGCCAGGGACGGCCGTCGCATTGGCGCTTGCGCCCGCGCTCACGTTGGCCGCCGCTTCAACCGTAGCGTTGGCCGTAGTGTTGGCCGTAGTGTTGGCCGTAGCGTTGGCCGCGATGGTAGCCGTAGCGTTGGCGGTGATGTTGGCCGTCCCGTTTGCCAGGGGCAGACCCGAGGGCGGGCTGCCGAAGAGGAGCGTCAAGTTGGGCCCCGGCGGCGCCGGAGGGGCGAGAGCATCGTAGAGGAGCGACGTGTTCTGGTACACCGGCGCCAAGGGCGACTCCCGCACCAGGGTGGCCGGCCCCGGCAGCAGAGCCGGCAGCGCCGCAGCCTGCACCAACAGGGACGCGCCCCTTATGGCGGGGAGAGGCGGAAAAGAAGGTAAGCGGGCGGGGCAGACACGAGGCGGGCGGGCTTGCTCAGACACGGCAGCGGGCACAGAACCGGTGCATCACGTGGTTACGAGCGGTGCGCACCTGGTCGAGCGAGGCGGGGCGCCAGCCGACGCTGACATACGACTCCGTGACGGCGGCCATAGCCACCTCGATGAGCTGCGCCTGAGGGGGGCCTACAATGCGCGCATACACGGCCACGCCGGGGGCACGCAGCTTGACCGGGTACTGCACCTCCCACGCGCGCAGGTCCAGCTGCAGCAGCACAAGAGGCAGTGCCAGTCAGCAGGCGCGGAACAGGGCGGCGGGAAGCGTCTGCGCCCGTGGCTGGCCGATCGGATCTGGCGAAGAAGAGGCCGCAAGAGCGATGCGAGACAGCCGCACACAATTCTCAGATGCTCAGAACGCAGCCCGGCAAGCAAAAGAGCAGAGGCGCAGTTAGGCCAAGGGACTGTGCACATAGAAGAGTCAATGCGAAGCAACCGGAGTCTCTGTCTGTAAGACTTGCGGACATAGATGCAAGATGCCCTTTGGGATGCTACTTGGGATGCTACTATCTTGGAGACTTTGCCGCCGCTGAAAAGCCCAACTACGAGTGATACATAGTGGGAGCCAAGGTCTGTCAATGCGTCAAGCCGTCTTCAAGGCTCGTTGACAAGATTGCGTTCCACTGTACTACAACCTACCTGGACATCCAGCGAGAGCTGGCTGCGCTGTGTGCACAGCGGCCCCCTCCAGCCCGCCTTGCAGAAGCAGCGGCGCGGCTGGGAGGGCGTGCGCGCCACGCACAGCCCCGCAGCGCCGCAGTCGCTGTCGTCCACGCACGCATCCCGCACCTCGCCGTACGTGCCCGAGATCGCTGCGCACGTGGGGGCCGCAGCGCCAGGGGGGGCCAGCAGGGGGAGCGCGGAGTTGCACTGGCACGCAAACCTGCAGGGCAACAGGCAGCAAAGGGCACAGGCGTCACGCCTGGGGGGAAAGGAACTGGGGCGCAAGGTTGAGGAGCTTGACAGGAAGACAACTTGTGCAGAGCAGGCTGTCAAGGACACCCTCATCCAGCCCCGCATATGCCCTTCTTGCGGTGGAGGTGCGCGGCTGTGGGGGACTCACGCTCCAAGGCCCGCCGGCTCCAGCACACAGGTGCCCCACCCTGCACGCCGGCAGACAGGGACAGCGGCGTCAGCTGCGCGGCCCCCTGCGATGCCTGACCGCCCACATCATGACACACTGCTGCGGCATGGCTCTGGCCCGCACCAGTGCGGCCACCGTTCCTGGGGAGGGGCCAGAATGCTTAGAAGGGAGCCGTACCTTGGCATTGGTTGGAGCATGCGTCCAGGCCAAGGGTCACATTGACGTCAGCACAGCTCCACAGCTCGGGGGGAGCACTCAACATGCCGGGAGCCCCGGTGGGCAGAATCTCTGTGAGGCGCAGCGTGCAGTTGGGGCACGGCAGGGCGGGCAGCTGGATGAGCTGCCACGTCTGCAGCGGGTCCGCCCCACCCGCTGCCCCGCCCGGCAGCAGCGAGGCTGCGCTGTAGGGCACCAGCAGAGAGCCAGCGGCGTCCAGCAGCGCCAGGGAGAAGCGGGCACCTGCACACACAGGAAGGGGGAGGTTGGGTAGGCATAACCAACGGGGAACGGCGGGGGGCAGGAGAGAGGAGAGGGGGGGGGGTAGGTGCGAGCGGAACAGAGTTAACGGAGAGACTCTGCAGATCAACCATCCACTCAAGGCGTGGGGCAACGCAAGGCAGAGTGGAGAAGACCAGAGCGAGCTCCAGGATAGAAAGGAGGCAACATACGACCCACCGGCGTGAGCTTGGACACTGCCCTATCGAAGGCCTCGTTGACAATGATGTGGCCAGGGCACGAAAGTGGACTGCACTGCTAGGAACACATATCGAGGTGCAACACTAAAAAAATTGATGGAGTTCTGTCAGACGCTGTAGGGGTTTGCCAGCGGTCCTGCCCTCTATTCAATGGGGGTGTCCAAAGAGGGGCACCTTGTGGCTCCTTCCGGCCCCCCGCCTATCGTGCGCTCCATACGTGCTGCAGACCCAGCCTGCATCCGGGATGCTCTGGCAGGAGAGGTATTGCAGTTGCCCCCTCCCCATAGGGCATGCCCAAGCCCCTGACAGCCTCTGGCGGAATGGTGGGCTCACCTGGGGTGGGGTGGCTGTTGTGCCACGACACATTGACCAGGGCCGCCGCCTGCAGCTGCGTGACTGCTCCAATGGTCCTCGCCCCACCACCGCAGGGGCCGGGCTGCAGCTGTGAGGCGTACAAGAAGTCACCCAGGCCGCGGGCAGGGGGGAAGGCCAGCCGCACATTGGCTGCAGCCGGGGGGGCAAGCAGCAGCAGCGGCAACAGCAGGAGGAGCAGCCCCCCGAGCAATGGCGTTGGGTGGGAGGGGGGCGCTGCGGGCCCCGCCATAGAGAACTTGGCTGGCAGGCAGGCAGGGGGAGGCAAGTGCAAGGTGCACACCGCTGCCTGCTACAGCACTTTCCCGCACCGCGTGAACGTGCACAAATGGCCTGGCTACTGCTGGCATGCAGTGCAATGGCATCTTCCCTTGCCCAGCTGCTGCTGACTGAGTGGCCAGATGGGCTGCCAGGGGCCTGGCCCAGCATGGTCCCGTGCTGCAGCGCTGCAGCAGCGAGGCAGTCGAGCAGCACGAGGCGGCCGTCCCTCGGGCCATCGACCAAGGCAGCGTGGCAGCCACAAGGGGGGAAGAGGGACGTGGCCGCTAGTGGTGGCGCCCAAGGACAGCGCCCGAGGGGCAGAGCGACCGCCCACAGTCGCCCAATGCCGCAAGGTGGTGCAAGCAGCAAGGCACGGCAAGGGCAGCCGGCCAACGTTGGAAACGACGAAACTGAGGAATGCCTATGAAAGAAAAGGGAGAAGGTCACCTATTGGTTCTTCTGAGCTATGCTGGCACACAGTTCGCAATGCAGCGATTGATGCATGCAAAGGGGAGAGATACCAAGACACACCGCCAGTTAAATCCGACGGTTGAGAATTGCTCATGATAAAGTCGCGGTTTCAAGCCGTCCATTTAAGTCGTTGGGCTTGACAGATGACCGTCGATAAGCAACTGCCCTGCAGACTCGACCCCGGCCGCTGGAAGTGAAGTGCCAAAGAAGGGAGCAATGATTCGACAGCATAATTGGAGACACGAGCCGGCAGGTGCACACCTGGGCTGGAGACGCGGGCGGTCGGCTTAGCCGTGGCTCGGCATTCAGTCCGAATTCCGAGCAAAAGCCTGAGTGCGGCAAAAAGTGAATGATACGGTAGAGTACGGTTCTCTGTTCATCAGTTCATGGTATCAGCTACAGTGGCTGCATGATATGCGTCGAGGCGACCAAGCTGAAAAGCCTGAGGCACGAGAGCGACGTGCACGGAAGAGGAAACAGGGCAGTTCAAGGCCTTATTACTATGTTTTGTATGCTTGATTATCCTGATACAAGATTTCTCTAGTTCAATCATGCATCCAATGTACCCTTTTCCATCTATCGAGTCAGCTTCTTTGGACACATATCATATGTAGCTAGCTTCTTGTCTTCTGCCACAATATTCATCCGGTCCTGCTACTCCGATTCGAGGACAAATTATACATGAGCTTCCTGGAACTGATACTACGACTTCCATTGTTACAGATTATGACTGAGCAGTAGTGCAACTCTCAAAGCGGAATAGGCTTGTTGCAGACGGTGTAATGTGTTGTAGTTGACGCAGCTTGAGCGTGAGCCCCAGCGAGCCGGAGGGCACGACCACGGACGTAAATCAACACTGTGGTCCGGATGTAAGGACACTGCAGAGAAAAGGCGCCTCCCACGTAAGACGCTATTCCGGCTCATGCGCGTTATACGCTGTAGCGCTCCTGCTGCCCCGGTCCCCCGTCCCCTCGCCATGCCCGGCGCCCCCGTGCCCGCAGACCCCCCCCTCGCGACTCCCTGGCGGCGGTACCACGGGCCCGTGCAGGTGCAGCCCCACCGCGCGGCTGCCAGGCGCCGAGGCGCCCTCGCTGCTAACCTTCAAAAGATGCTGCTTTCGCATGAAACTTAGCAGAAGTGGCCAGACTCTCCGCCTGGGCTCAATCTATTGATCAGACAACCATGTGACACTTGGTGTGCAAAGGCTCTCCTCGTTCGAACACCTGCCACCAAGTTCGTGCCACGTAAGCCGAAGTCAAGAGGCCAGAGGTCCCTTGCGCCTGCGAATCCCTGGTTGCCCCAAGTCGCTTCCCTGCTGACACTGCCACTTGGACTGCTGCAGATCCCCTGGGAGTGCGGCTGCGGCTTCACCGCCGGCACCGAGCGGGCTTTCCTGCGGCACACCGCCGCAAGCGCCGGCACAGCCACCGCTCCAGCCACGCACCACGCCACAATGCTGCCCCGCGGCTCGGCCCCAGGTACAAATGTCACCACTAGGTCACGCGACGCCTCCACTGAATCAACCTTTTGATGGCATCCGGTCCACCGGATCTCTTCTCGATCCCCAATCCGACTCATCCTGCGGGCCCCAGCCTCAAACTCTGGCTCATGTCGATCTTGAATTGCTGGAAGATGGGAATGTGCTGGGGGGGATACCATCCAATTCTGCAGCGCAGCTCTGAGCTGAAAACTTCGGGAACCTCTACCTTGCTTTATACAACAGGCCAAAGTTCAAACCTTGCTTTATACAATAGGCTAAAGGCTAACGGTTTGCTTGACAAGCCGCCCAATGTGCGATGGAAGCGGCAACGCCGCAGGGTTTGGCAGCCATGCTAGGACGACAGCCAAGCAGAGCCTCTGACCCACTCGGGCCTACCAATCAGTCATGCTGCATAAGAAAAGGAAAACTTGAGGCAAGAAAGTGGCCATCAAGCAACAAAGGAAAAAGCTCGACGGATGACAAGCATTATGATGGGGTGCTTGAGACGTAAAATCTGGAAGCCGCTTGTCTAGTAAGTCGTCTTTCATTGAAAGCTTCATCAGTGGCTTTTGTGCACCCAAACGAACTTCTGATGGCTCGTTCTGCACACTGCCTGCTTTTGTTTGCAGCTTTTGGACATCACTTCTTCCCGTGGGACATCAGTTCTTCCCGTAGGACAATCTCGCAGCCTGTTTCATGCTGCAATCGGGTCTATTCCGCTCTCCTCCTGTCAGCACATGCAAAGGCTCTAAAATATCCAGGGCTCCTCTTTGCAGGCGTTTCGTCCCCTTTTCAATGAAATTTGTCTTGTTCTCACGAAGTCCGTACCTCCAGCACCAGCCTGGGCCGACCCTCGACGAGCCACGCCTGCCATTATATGACCTGTGCTCGTGCGCTGCCTCCCTCTAGGACCTGCCATTGGGCTCACTCTCGTGCTCCCCGCCTTTGTGTTCACTGTGTGCAGCCTGTGCCGCTTCCGATGCGGGCGCCTCGGCCTGCCCCGCCGCAGGCTGCCCTTGCTGCGCAGCGGAGGAGCAGCTGGTGGGGGTCATCCAGCACGATGCGCGCACGCGCCTGGCCCGCCTGCCCCGCCCGCCAACAGCCGCAGTCACGCGTCCAGGCGCCGCGCCTTGCCAGGACGAGGCCAGCACGGCTGCGACGACAAGCGGCCCCTCCCCACCGGCTTAGGACGGCCTATGGACGGAGGAGGCAACGGCAGGGGGCTACTATGCGCGCGTCAATCCAGAGCTTAGGTCCGAGACTGTGGTGACCAACGGGGCTGAGCCAGTGCAAGCAGATGCGGTGCGCGGGAGAAGCGGGCAGCCAGACGAGGCGCCGTCGCCAGAGGGGACGCAGGAGAAAGGGGTAGACGGCGCCATCGACGACGTGCAGCGAGACAAGGGCATCGGGGAGGGAGGGCCTCTAGCGAGCAGCTTCTTCCGGAGCCAGGCCAGGCAGGGGCCCAGCCAATGGAGGCCGGCGCTGCGCATGATGAGCGTCGGGCAGGATGACGAGCGGCAGGAGGAGAAGGCCTCGGCGCGCGCGGTGCGGGAGGCGACTGCCGCGCGGGCGGACGAGCACGACGACGGGGTGGGCCAGCGCAGCGGGGAGGGCGGGATGCGAACGGCACGGGAGCTCCTCAAGTGCGGCCAGGGTCGCGAAGCATTCACTCGGCAGGGCCCAAAGCAGGCGGCGGTTGACTTGCGCAGAGACGGAGACACTAGCGAGCACACAGACAACGGGTATACAGGCGATGGCCTCGAAGGGCCAGATTCCTTGACAACGAGGCAAGCAGTGCTCAGCCGTTCAGAGAGCTGCACACCGTGTGCAGAGGCAAGTGCGAAATCCTCGTTGGAGCCTGCAGGCTCCGCACTTGCTGAAGGAACGAACGAGCCAGCCACGTGGCAGGACAAAGAGGTCGACACGAAGTGGTCGCCCGAGGGGCATGCCGGCGCCGGCGGTGCTGCCCCCTC
>DF237675.1:0-39691 GCA_000708835.1 Klebsormidium nitens | reverse complement strand
CGCGGCGTCGTACAGTGCCGAAATCGGCGTCCCCTATCAGGTGGGTCGCCGAATCTGGAATTTGAGCCGTTCTGATAGCACATTGGCTCCGGTGTTTTAGGGGCCGAAAAGTCGGGATCCATGTATCGGACGGTCGGCAAAAACATTTCGCTTTTGCAGATGACGCAGGCTGACGACAGCTCAACAATGGCTGCCGAGCTCAACCAGCTTCCTCATTAGACCCAGGCTGATGTTCACGGCGCCGACACGGACAGCACCGAACGGCCAGCCAGGATCTCTACGCAACAAAGGTTTTGGCCTTGGCGCCAGCCAGGGAAAGGAGTCACCGGAAATCATCCTGGCGGCCTGCCAGGGAGCACCGTATGAGGGCCGTCGGCCCGCCAGGATTTGACTATCTTACCGGAATTTTTGAATTTTCTGCTAGGAAAACCCCTATTCTACCGGAACATTTTCAAAATTAGCCAGGATTTACCGAAAAAATCCTGGCTAGCGTCAGGTAAAAAATCCCATAATATAGGCTTCAGTTGCGTAGAGTTTGCCTTCGGTGCGGTCCCCTGCCACTCATGGTGTCCAAGGTACATGGTGCGGCGGTGAAGGTACGGTGATGAAACATTGTATGCTTTAGTGCATTCAATTAGCAAGCTTAGACATCTTTCTTGGCTTCAGAGGTGACCATTTACCCCTTGTCCCACGGCTGCGAAGCGCTCGCGAAGCGTAGCGTTTGCTTTTCGGGAGATCAAAACCTAGCATTTCAGAGGCATTTCAGCTTGTAGCCATTGCTTCATGGAAGAATGAGATATGCCAACCCAAAAATCATCCTGGATGTTTCTAATGAGCTGAAAGATGAAGGATGAGAACGCTCATCAAAGGAAGATGAGCGTTGAGCTGCAGCGCCACCAGCGCTAGGCTGCCATGGGCCCGCCATCTGCGCCATCATGGGTGGAGAACAAGCATGGCGCCCAGTCGCCCAGCTGCTCGATCCCGTGCGCTCAGGCTGCCTGTCCCACTTGAAATTTCATGTCCAGTCGGAGTATGGTCTGCGGATTCTGTTTAGGCCCCTTCCTCTCCAATCTCAACAACCCGATCGGACGATTAACAAGCCAGGTTCGCCGATCGAACGGTCGCGCTATCACTTCAGCGAACTTCCCTGGCAAATCTAGATTCGGCGACCCACCTGTATGTCTCCCCTCTTCCGGAGGAAGAGGCAAGCCAATAGGGTCTACCTATACCATAGAGCGCCCAAAACCGGATCACGTACCATTAGTGGATCACCTCCGCACTAAACTGGACCTATCTTGATCCAGTCTCGTATTTCCAACTGTCCAAAACTGCATCAGCTCTTTTGTGCAGAAAACCGAGGTTTTTGACACCAAAGCATGACCTAAAGTTGGTCAAATCTGGATCCAAGAGCATCGGCAGATAGCCATTGAAAATCTCGATATGTGGAGAAAACCGCACTTTAAAATCATAAATTCGTCAAAAATAATTGCAAATAAGCGGTGCAAAAAATAAGGTGATCCAGTAATGGGCGCTCTACTACCTGCTTTTGATCAGCCCGGTGCCACGGTGTCGTACCCGCTGGGGCGCCCCGGCCTGGGGGCCCCGATGGGCCCGGAATGCACCGATCACCGTGCATGACGGTCAACTTCAACGTTTTTACTTGCCGGGCCGCGACGCCAGCACCGGGCAGTGCCCGGCACAATTTGGGAGTACCGTAACGACGGTAGACCCTAGAAGAGCACGAACTTCAAAATTGATCCGGACGCGGTCCCCGCGGTCGCGCGAACTGTCACTCTACGAAACTTTGTCGCACCGTAGACTGCCGACCTGCTGCCAACACTTGGCGAAATGCCGTCGGGTTCTCGCAAATTCCAGTCTGCATTTCAGACCTGTAAGGAGTGCCCTATTCCCCGGGCAGGCCAGGCAGACCATAGCATGACTGTTTTAGGCGACATGAGACTGCCCGGTCGACTAGGCAGGCGCAGCAGTCAACCGAGCACTCGTTGAGCCTGGGTCGACTAGGCAGGCGCAGCAGTCAACCGAGCACTCGTTGAGCCTGGGAGGGTCCCCGGCGGAAACTTGAACAGCCGGGCAGACTTATGTCGCCTAAAACAGTCATGCTATGGTCTGCCTGGCCTGCCCGGGGAATAGGGCACTCCTTACAGGTCTGAAATGCAGACTGGAATTTGCGAGAACCCGACGGAGTTTTGCCAAGTGTTGGCAGCAGGTCGGCAGTCTACGGTGCGACAAAGTTTCATAGAGTGAAAGTTCGCGCGACCGCGGGGACCGCGTCCGGATCAATTTTGAAGTTCGTGCTCTTCTAGAGTCTACCCGTAAGGACCTAGGTACCGTGCTCCGAGTCGGAGTCACCCCGTCAAACCTGGCCGCTTGACCCAACTTTCGACCTTCACGATTGCAGAGTCTGAGGCATCGGACGGCCCATTTCCTGTGCCAGGAGGTCGAGTTCTAAAACACCGTACCGTCACGACTTCAAGTTCAGGCGGCCAGCTAGGATGGATCATAGTCTGAGAGCTGAAGAGTCTGCTCGAGTCAACTGAAACGACGGACGTGAAGCCTGTGAAGGTCGTCGATCAATCTTGAGCGGCGAAAACACCGGGGTCGTCTGCTGCAGCGCGGCAGATCTCAATAACGCGAGGATAAGGTACCGTGACAGTGTAAGGACGCTTAGGAAAGCAAGCGCCTTGCCGCTGTTCCCTCCTCTGATCCTCTTTGAAGGTGGGTCAGCGAAGATCTATGTACTGCGGCAGTAGAAAATGACTGTGGAGACTGTCATGTCCCTTGTGCTGCTTTGATTGGTCGAAGCTGTACGTTTATGAAAGATAGGGTTTCTTCTTTGAATTCAGTTTGTTTCATTCTTGACCCGGGTGTTCAAATCTGCTGAAGCCTTTCTGCCTTCTCTCCAGGCCTATACAGATGGCGGAGGCAGAGGTGTCAGCTCTGGTCTGTGATAATGGATCTGGGATGGTCAAGGTGGGTGTCCTGGCGCGCGCTTCATTGACCACACAGATTGTTTGCATCTCTGCATAAAGCGGCCTAGTCTGCTCTGCTCATTGTTCATATCTCTTTATGGTACATGTTGAAGGTAGGAAGAGCAGAATAGATGGAAAGATCAACAAGCAGCATCTCTTTCTGTTCACGCTGGAGTTCTCGCATGATCAAGTTGTAATCCTACAATTTATGCTTGTTGGTGCAGGCTGGGTTTGCTGGCGATGACGCCCCTCGGGCGGTCTTTCCTAGCATAGTCGGCCGGCCTCGACACCAGGGGGTCATGGTTGGCATGGGACAGAAGGATGCATATGTTGGAGATGAGGCTCAGTCAAAGAGGGGTATCCTCACACTCAAGTATCCCATTGAACACGGAATTGTCACCAACTGGGACGACATGGAGAAGATCTGGCATCACACCTTCTATAACGAGCTGCGGGTGGCCCCGGAAGAGCACCCAGTCCTGCTAACCGAAGCGCCGCTCAATCCAAAGGCAAACAGAGAAAAGATGACTCAGATCATGTTCGAGACCTTCAACGTTCCTGCAATGTACGTGGCCATCCAGGCTGTACTTTCTCTGTATGCTTCTGGAAGAACCACAGGTGAGCATGCACTTTTCAGATCTGTCAGAAACTTTTTCCCACCTTTTTCCAAGTAAGATTTGTACGTCATTGAGCTGCATAATGTTCAGCAAATTGCTTTATTGCTTCCTGAGCAGCTGAAGTCAGACATCAAACTCATTGGCGCAGAAGGGTGCATGCTTTGTGAGCTCATCGGTTGCTTTATCCTCTCAAATGTTGTTGAAAAGTAGGGTCGTATGCTAAATTCTGCGCGCCAGTGGAGGATACATTTGTGGCGCAAGGGATTGCTAGAATCAGCTGGGTAGCCAAGGTTCTTCATTGGTTTATGAAATGCAATCTGGATGTCCGAAACTTGCTCCATTTGCAGCATCTGGAGCTTCAGCAGGCTCGAGGTCTTGTGGCATGATAAAATATAAGAGTTGATTAGGAGCAGCAGAATGTTGAAAGCTGAGGTTGTTACACCTTGCCTGCTTTTTGTGTACAGCATATGAAGCAGCTGTATGTCTTCCAGCTTGCAGCCTGCAACCTTGCCAGTCTGGGGTTCCGGTTGCTTGTGGCCTTGTTTACTCGAATTGGTCAACTGCCTTTCTCAAGTCCAATTGGCCGAAGGTTACAAGGATCTGTCTGTCGAAGGGGATATTGCGGTTAGAAGGGGGTATAAATTCTGAGGTTCACAAATGAAAGAAAAGTATGGCAAGTGATTTGTCAGCTGCTCACATACAATCTAGAGGAAGTCGGTTCACCCATCTAGGGGTTTATCCTGCAGTTGATGAGATAATCCTTGACACAATCTAGTGTGGGTATTTTGTGTTCACAATCTAGATGCGCAGTTCACAGGCACAATTGTGTTTTTTTCTTGGACAACGGAGTCAGAGAGCACCTTTCCAAGTGAATCAAGTGATCCGACTGGTTTGCCTTTGCAGGTATCGTGCTGGACTCTGGCGACGGAGTCACCCACACCGTTCCCATTTACGAAGGTTACGCTCTCCCCCACGCCATTCTGCGCCTCGACCTGGCCGGGCGTGACCTCACTGACTACTTGATGAAGATCCTCACGGAGCGGGGTTACTCCTTCACCACGTCAGCAGAGAGGGAAATTGTGCGCGACATCAAGGAAAAGCTTGCATATGTGGCCCTGGATTACGAGCAGGAGATGCAGACCTCCTCTTCCAGCTCGTCTGTGGAGAAGAACTACGAGCTTCCTGACGGCCAAGTCATCACCATCGGCTCTGAGCGGTTCAGGTGCCCAGAAGTGCTTTTCAATCCTGCGCTGATAGGCATGGAGTCTGCCGGCATTCACGAGACCACGTACAACTCAATCATGAAGTGCGACGTCGACATCAGGAAGGACTTGTACGGCAACATCGTGCTGTCGGGTGGCACCACCATGTTCCCTGGCATTGCGGACCGGATGAGCAAGGAGATTACGGCGCTGGCGCCCAGTACCATGAAGATCAAGGTGGTGGCACCGCCCGAGCGCAAGTACAGCGTCTGGATTGGTGGCTCGATCCTGGCCTCACTCAGCACTTTCCAACAGGTGAGCAGGTCTTGTGGTTTCCAGCTCTTGCATTTTCTTTGGCCGCTCATAAGTTTTGTCGAGTATAATCCAGAGGGACTTGAGACTTGCTCATTTGGAAGCTCGGGCTGGAGCAGAGACTGCTGAATCTCTTCTCAATAGGTTTTTGCACTCTATTTTTGAAGCGAAGCTGGCCAGTAAGTCTGATTCAAGATACAGAATATGCTCATCTGCTCATTGGAGTTGTGGCCTGGTTTGCATCAAGAAAGAACAGATTTTGAGTTTGGCGGCCAAACGCTAGTGTGTCGCGATTCAGACATGCGGAAATTGCTGACTGCTTGGAGGGCATGCTTGGTGTCTTCCTCACTCCACCTTCTGAATTTGCCCAGAGGAAGCACACAAGCTTGCGGTTTCGCAGGCCTGCACTGTTGGCCATACACAGTCTCCTTATCACAAGTCTCTATTGCTTGCAGATGTGGATTTCAAAGAGCGAGTATGATGAGGCTGGCCCCTCAATTGTCCATCGAAAATGCTTCTAGTTGAGAGTAGCACTCCTTTCTTGATTCCGTTTCGCAAGCTGCTGGATCTGAATTAGCCCATATTGCTAGCGGAGCAAACATTTTTGATGCTTGCTCTTTGGCATCATTGTACAAGTAGCACAAAGGAGAAGGATGTGTTCAACGGGCCTAGCTTGTCCTAAAGCTGTAGTCATAGACAAACGATGATATGCATTAGGCTGGTCAGAGAAGCGTGGGCATGTCTATCTGGCGAATCCTGACTTCATCGAAATAGTGCATGAGCAAGCTTGGGGTTTCTATCGAAATTTTACATCAAGGTCAGCTGATTGCATGTGATTTCTTACCTGAAAACATGTAAAAGTCATGGGAGGGGCAAGTGTGGATCACACACTAGTGCTCTCTTTCTTGGTTGTATAGCCAACTCGTTTGGGGCAGTTCCTCTTGACATATTAAGCAATCAGATGTTTTCAAGAAGGGCCTATTTGGGTTGAATTGTGGCTTTCCGGGTTCTCCAGCCCAAATAGGGAGCGTTCAACGTCATTTAATAGATCATTGTTGTTGTAGCAGCTCGAGGATGCCTCGAGGATCATATGTGGGGAATCGATTCGGCCTCTTCTGACGCTTGCAATTGATTGTACCTTATCATCCGACGTGAGCGAATGGTCCTATCTGTCAAACAGACAAACCGCGAGGGATCTTGATAGGTATAAATTCTCATTCTTGCTTAGGAAATGATAAGCGATTGCAGACCTCTTTGTGCGAGCGCATGATTTCGGCTCTTCATGTATCATGAATCGTCTTCCAGGCATACACCAATGTAAGCATGCAAGAAACACCTGATATGGCTCACATTTTTTTCTAAGGTGGTCTCGTCGCGCTTGCTTCTCCCAATAGTGGCGGCCTTATTCCGTTTTCTATGTGTCACGTGAGCATGGCAAAGTACCGCATACCGCCAGCGAAGAGGCATGCTCCAACACGTTGCAATCATATACAGGTGTTACCAAAGATGCGTGGCAGCAATGCCTGACGGTGCTCGATCTTGATCAAGCATCATCTTGATCAATCATGCATGCCAGATTTCGGCATGAACTGCTTGCATAGTTCAGAGTAAACGTCTCTGATGGGATATAGTTGAATATTGGTGTTGCAATCTTTCAAGCCTTCCCTTCTGCTCCCAGAGGACAACAAGCTAATCCACTACTCGTTACTGGGGCTAAACGGGCCACTTCCGCAAACGCAGCGGTGGGGCCAGGAGTCGATCAACATTACACCACACGTTAGCATATGTTTATGGCAAACCTTGAGCTTCATTCTGCCTCACTCCTTGACGGTTTATGAGAGGTTTCTGCCTCTCTCATGTATGTTGCCACTGCGTCATTTGGATCTTTCAACTCGCTGCGGTCCGGCTTGCTTCCTAGCGTGGGCCGGCTGGACTCCACACCCAAATACTTCATCAAGGCAGGCCCTTGGCCAGGAACGAAGTCCTCATCAGTTGCGACCTGCACCACAACCAAACGCCCATCAAGCAGTAACAGGTGCCGGTGTGAGTACGGCTCCTGTATAGCAAAACCTCGATAGCGAATATCTTTATGTATAGAAAAGCATCAAGTGCAAAACTCTTAAGAAAAGCCCTATGATTTCTTGGACAAGTAAGAGCTCCGCTGACATCAATCAAAAGCAAATCTTATATCAGTGGTTGTCAGGTGGCCACGTGTTCTCTCCAATGTCGGACACTTCTTATCCAGCACACTCCTTCCTGCAACTTGAAGCTTCTTCTTTGGATCCATGATTGAGGTCGGCTACCTGTGTTGTACATCCAAACTTACCTCTGCCCTGGCGGCGTCCAACTGCTTGTAGACATCGTTTGAGTTGTACCACTTCTTATGGTAAAAGTCTTCAGGAATGGTAGCCTTTGAGGGGATTTCCTGCATGAAGTGGACATGGTGAGAATTAAGATAGTCCTGCAACACACCAGTCACCAAGGACGTCGGTCAAGGATCAAGAGTACCTAGATTTGAAACTCCAGCATTGGTTAGGGCTTGGAACCTATCTCTAGAAATTTCTTCCTAGGACTTTAGGACTTGCAAGAAAGAGAGATACAATCTCATGGAGATGATTATAAAAATTTGAGAATGTGCATCGGCAGGTTCGCCTCCAGGTGCTGGCCATCTGGAGGGGCAAAAGAAGGTGCGTGAAGATCAGCGGGGATAAGGGACAAGAGCCACACCAGCAAGTGGGTAGCTCGGCACAATCACTTGGAAAGAAATTGTGGTTGGAGACCTGACTATCCTCACGCTTTCCATATCGATTAGACCAGAGAAGAGCAAGGTAGGTTGGCCAAGAGACGGGTGCCGAGAAATGTTCCACTAGTCCGCTTGTAACCAAGACCGCATTTTCAGTGAAGCAGCAGACCCGTACAATGACTTCACTGGTTGTCAGACCACTGAAAACCTGCAATATAGCTGGGATTCATCTGACCTCTTGATACAAACAACAAATCAACTGACTTCCAGGTTTGCTTCTCTATGATGGTGTCTCACCAGAAGAGCAAAAGCACTTAAAAATTCCAACCACAGCCTGCATCTCGGCAGTTCGCGGTCACCTCCAATGAATTCTGTGGCCCCACTGATCAGAGAAAAGATGGGCGCAAACTGCTGTCTCAAGCAGGGTCAATTGCTTGAGCTTGCTCAAACCAAAGGAAGCTCAAGTATCGCATGCCCTCTATCTGAAACCGGATTTATGCAGCACGGGCAACCTCGCGACAGCGTGTGCCCCCTTACCTCCTCGCCCCTGTTGAGTGTCTGCAGCCTCTGCTGTTCCTGGTCGTGGTCGTCCTGGTACTCCACTGCCTCGAGCTCATCCTCCGGCTCGCTCCGGCTCGGCTTCCTGCGGTGCATTGCGGCACCACCCAGCGGCCCCGCATCAATGTGGGCCATGCCGGCAGAGGCCACGCTGTCAGCCCCCGGGTCACTGCGTGAGGGTTTGGGAAGAGGTGCGGTCATCGTTACGTTGTAAAGCGACCACCCAAAACCCTTGCAGAATGGAAGCAATGCAGCAGGTCGTCCCGGTGGAAACGTGTCCCCTAATGTCGGTGGCGCTTGCTTCCTCGGTCAGCCTCAGGATGCAGAATCCGACACGACAGGATGGTTCTGTCCAGCTCACGCTGCGCGGCGGCCCCCAGGCCCAGGCTACAGGTGGGTCGCCGAATCTGGAATTTGACAGTTCTGATAGCGCATTGGCTCCGGTGTTTTAGGGGCTTGGCAGTCGCGATAAATACATCGGACGGTCGTTATACAGACCCTCTGTTTTAGGTGACGCCAGGCTGACGACAGCACAACAATGGCTGCCGAGCTCATCCAGCTTCCTTGTTGGACCCAGGCTGGTGTTTGCGGCGGCATTGTCCATGGTGTCCAAGTTACATGGTACTGGAACATTGGATGCTTTAGTGCATCCATTTTCCAAGCTAAAGATATCCTTTTTGGCTTCAGAGATGCTTGTTTACCCCTTGTGCCACACCTGAAAAGCGTATCGTTTGCGTTTCGGAGGATTGAGATCTCACATTTCAGCTCGCAGCAAGCTTCATACAGAGATGAGATGTGTAATAAAAACCATCCTGCTTTTCTGCAATCAGCTGAAAGATCAAGGATGCAAGTGCTCAAGCAAGAAACATAAGCGGTGAGCTGGAGCGCTAGGGTGCCATGGTGTCATGGTGGAAAGCAACCATGGCGCCCAGCTCAAGCTCTCTCAAGCTGCTCGATCCCCTGCGCTGAGGCTGCTGTCCCGCTTGGGAATTCTTATTCAGTCGGAGCATGGTTTACGGACGCTGTTTAGGCCCCTTCCCTTTCAATTGTGACAACCTGATCGGGCGAACGGCAGGCCACGCTTGCCGATCGGACGGTTCCGCCATCATTTCAGCGACCTCCCCAGGCAAATCTAGATTCGGCGACCCACCTGCTAGGGTCACAGGCTTCAGCTTGAAAGCTGGACATGTCCAGGGACCAGACTCGCGGACTCGGAGCCAATATCGGTGCTGACACTGATGTCAACAGATAAGAGTGGCATTCCAGGTGCAAACCTTGTCCATTATCAACCGCCGAGGATGTCAGAACGAGCCAGTCGCCCTCATCGGACCGTCGAATGGCACCAGCATAAATATCCTACACATCCCTGACGCCCCCCCTTATACTGCGGTAGTAAACCAGGTATACGGACGTACACTTCAGCTGGACGCCGGCGTGCCGCTGCGACTGTCCACCAACAATGGCAAGTTCGTAGGCCTAGATGTACAAGTACCTACCGTAGACCGCCCATTACTGGATCACCTTATTTTCTGTACCGCTTAGTTGCAATATCTCCTAACGAATTTACGATTTTAAAGTGCGGTTTTCTCCACATATCCAGGTTTTTCAAGGGCTATCTGCCGATGCACTTGGACCCAAATTTGACCAACTTTTGGTCATGCTCTGGGGTCAAAACCTCGTTTTTCCGCCCAAAAGAGCTGATCCAGTTTTGGACAGTTGAATATATGAGACTGGATCAAGATAGGTCCAGTTTAGGGCGGAGGTGATCCACTTAAATGGTACGTGATCCGGTTTTGGGCGGTCTACGGTACCCAGTTGTTACTTGCAGGCAGGCAAGCAGGTGCCAGGGAGCTAGCTGTTGACGCGGCCTTTTTTCGCTGGGCAAGTTTTGATGGTGGGCTTTCCTCTCCCCTTGTGTTTTGGCCCGCCTGCTTGAGGGCCATCATGTTTCTCGATGTGCCCGCTCGCCAGGTGGCTGGGGCCTCCTTTTATGGCCAGGCCCGAGCAGGCGACCTGGGGAGCAGCCCGCCGTTCCTCGGCTTCAACAACACGCACCACAAGGCGGCGCTGGACTTTGTCTTGGAGCTGGCAGGGCCGCGCTGTTTGACACCGGTGGCCACCAAAGTGCTCAACTCCGACCCCTTTGTGAACCTTGACGAGCTGCCCCTGGGCGCATTTGCTGTGGACCGCGAGCTGGCGCTGACCTTGTGGAACAGGAAGCTGGGGGACCTGACCGGCTGGACCGAGGCCGATGTTTGCCGCCTGGCTGCCCCTTTCCCGGGGGTGCTGCTGGAGCCGGCGGCCAGCACGCAGGCGCCAAGGTGAGAGGCGCGAGGCGGCAAGAGCCAAACCAGCAGGGCACAGGCAGGACAAACGTCGCTGCTTGCCTGCCACGCTGCCACCGTGGACAAGAAAGGGGCAGAGGAGAGAAATGAACCATGTGGCCAAGGGCAGGTTGCCGGCATGGCATCGCTTGTGTGGGGCACAGTCCCGGCCAGCGGTCAGGCGTGAAGCTGCAGCCTCTGCCGCCTGCCCCTCGAGGGCATCATTGGCATGTTGGGTTGCCTGGCGTACTTGTCCTCCCACCGGGAATTGCCAGTGGTTGCGGCGCACCGTGTGCCAGCCCCGTCGCACTGCTGCTGCTGTGTCCCCCTAGTGCAGCCAATACACATGGAGCACCTTCTCCTCCTACTCACTTATAGCCACTCGTACGGCTGGTGTCACCTCAGTGCTGCCCAAGAGCACAGCCTCATCTAGCGCGATCCTTTTTGTGTTGCCCAGTGTGGGCTCCATATCTTGCATTCCTCCCCCACTGTGCCACTGGCCGCTCACCTGGTGTGGCGTCCTGTGCGCAGGACCTGCGCAGAGCTGCTGCGGGGCGCTATCAACGGGAAGGACACGAGCGGGGCCGAGTTCCACCTGGCGCTCCGAGGTCGCCGCCGCCAGAAGGTGCTCCTGAGTGCCAGCTTGCGCACGGACGTGGCGGGTGCGGTGAGAGGATGCGCATCTCTGCTCAGTGCCAGGGGGAGACTTTGCTTCTTCGGGGTCCACCTATCTGTCCTGCTGGCTCAAGTACCCCACCCTTGGGCCAGAGGAAGTCGCGAACGGAGTGACTGGTGCCTCTGTTGACGGGGACCTGGAGGTAAACCAGTTTGGGGGCAGATTCGCTCATCGTGTCGGAGATGTCCTGCATGATTCCAGTGGACGGTGTCCTCCTCCTTTTGCTGTGAGTACAATGAGTCTTATTATGTAAACCTCCCGGTGTTCAGGTCAGTGGGGCCCTTTGCGTTGTCTGCCCCATTGGGCCGCCTGTTGCCGTGCGTGATGCGCCCCCCTTGCCTGGCCTGGAGGACGACCTCGACGCGCCCGCTGCCCCCCCGCGGCCGCTGGCTGCGGTGCACCCTGCCAGCGTGGGCGGCGCGAGCTCCCTCACGCTGGACAGCGCCACCGAGTGCGGCACCCCGACTGTGAAGCGGTGGGAGGGCGACGCATGCTTTGCGCTGGAGCGCACGCAGAGCAGCCCCGTGAGCCTCATCAGCTCGCGCGCCTCGTTTGGCAGCCTGGACGGCGCGTCCAGCCTGGACCTGGAGGACGGCCGCGAGGGCCGGCTGCGCGCACTCGTGGTGGACGAGGTGGCCGCGCACCGCGAGGTGCTCACAGCACTGCTCGAGCGGTGAGGGGCCGCGCGCGCGGGGGAGCAGAGGCATGCAGACTTTCAGGGAGGAAGAAGTCGGAGCAACGAGAAGCAAGTAGTTGGCACGGATGCTTTCGAGTCGGGCTCCAATCCTGGCCTTGTACTGGCGGAGCCGCTGTTCCGTATGCTGCACCATGGCTGCTTCATAAGTTGCGGGCACATGCCAGACTCGTGATTGCCTCTCTGTGCGGGAAGGCACACGCAGCGTTGTTGCTGCCGGGTCTCACGAAGTCCCCAGACCACATACAATGTGATGGCCACTGCCGGAGCTCCTTCGTCGTTTGTCAATGGTTTTTATGAACCAGCTTCCTTCACCCTTTATCGCGACAACCGCTTGTCAAGCTTTTCATAAAGAGAGGAAGAGTTTGGCTGGGTTCTGGAGTCCCGCTTGTTCAGATTTTTATGTCTCGTTTTGTGCCGAGCGTAAGAATCTGACGCGGCCAAGTAATCTGTCGTGTGGAGCAAAGCAGTGTCGTCTTACAAGTTTCACAAAGCAGCCGGCTGTTTGCTTTCAGGACTGTTGCGTGAATGAGGAGTGGTAGGAAGAATGCAAACGGCTGGTGCCTAGGCTTGGGCTCGATATTCTCCAATGGGAGAGGGCCAGCAACCAAAAGTATGCTTGGCAACTATCTCGTCCTTCAATACAACCGGTGTTCTCAATGTGCGTCCTCGCTCGTTGTAGGTGCGGGTTTGAGGTTGCCTGCGCCAGCAGTGCGAAGCAGGCGGCGTGGCGCTTTGAGGCGGCTCTCAGCGAGAAGCGTGGCTTCAGGGTGCTCTTCTATGAGCTCATGATGGCCGCAGAGGACAGGTGAGCGCGCCAGCCCGCGCGGCCTCGGGGCTGCCAACTGCATGCGGCAGCAGCAGCGCAGGGGCGCAGGCTAGCCCCATCAGGGGCAGCCCTCCGGAGCAAAGCAGGCCGGCCATTTACGAAGTGGCTGCTACACCCTTGCTCCTTGTCGACGATACTGCGTGCACAGCTGGGCTGCTACCTGACTTAAGGACAGCAATTTCCTCCAGTGGCAGAGTGTAGGTGCACACACCCTGTCTCCCTGCTTGCCGGTGCCTGCACGCCCGGGTGCCTCCCCGACCGCTCCCGCTCGTGGTGCAGGTACGAGAGTGTCCGGCAGCTCCGGCGTGCGGAGGAGGCGGCGGGGGAGGCGGGCGCGTGCGCGTTGATCGTGGGCGTGACGAGCATGAACCGGTGGGACCTGGCGGGCATGGACGCGTGCATGGAGCGGGGCCTGGCCGCGGGCATGGACGCCTTCATCGCGCGCGAGCTGCGCATGCAGCACCTGCGCGACACGCTGCGCAAGCTGGGCCTGCAGAGCAAGCTACTGGAGACGGGGGGGTCGCTGCCGCGCGCGCTCTCGGGCACGTTCCACAACCCGCTCAACCTGAGCCGATAAGTAGAGCTGCGGCGGAGAAAGGAGCGGAGCGTGATGGAGGAGCACGGGCGGCGTTGGGCCAGTCCGTAACATAACAAAGCTTCCCCGCGAAGAGTCAAGGCAATACCACGATATCAGCTACTTCCGTTGGGGGAAGCTTTAGCACAGGGATAGAAATAGTGCGCAGGATGTGGAGCCAGCTTCAGTGTCGCCCTTGATACCTGTTATTGATGAGGCGTAGACTGCATGCGTCAAAATCGATAGTGTTTGGATTGCACATAGGTTTTGCACCTGTACAGATAGATGTGCTCAGATTGGAAAGGCCCCGGAATACAGGGTCTGAGCATGCAAAAACCACTACACAGCCATAGAACTGTTACTTAGCGGTCGAGCTTGTGTTGTCTAGCCGGAGCCACTGCTTATATTCAGCAGATTGGAGTGATTGATGTTTCACTTTAAGACAGCATGGGTGGTTGTAATGTTCCATTAGTAAGTCTAGCATGTTCACGTTTTATGATTCACGGGGGTATCCTGACTGACATAACCCAAAGGTTAAAGCAGAACTGCTATGTACGTGCTGATTGTGAATGCAGGGTAACTCGAACAATGTAACTAACCGCACATAACTGGCTTAACTTGTTGTACGCCGCGGCCAGGCGTATTCATGCTGCAGTAACCGGAGCTTCAATTAAGACTAAACTTAAGAATTGAAGGCCACATGACTGGCCATGTAGTTAACGGTGTATGTATGTGCAAGCTTACTCCCACAAAGATGATGCATGACATTGCAGCGTACGTAGCGTGCATGCAAACAAGGATCCAGACCGCGGCATGGTGTGCATCATTGACCGCGACGTCTATATACCGAACAGGCTGTATATCAGAGTCAAATGGTCATAGGCCACGTGTAGGTGTCTATAAACTATCAGGCTGCAGGTAGTTTGTCACTGTCTGTGCAGACATTCGCCACCAATCATGTGACACTCACCGCCAACAAGCGAGACAGCGTCTGAAACGAGTCAACTACGAGTATGCTCATGAAGGAGCTGTTGACGGAAGTGCTAGCTAAGATAGTGACAAGACAACTACCTTCTCACAGAAAGGACTGCATAGCCCAATCATGTTTGACCATACTTTTCGGTGTGTGTCAAATTGTTGGACTTCGATATCGAACCTGGCTCAACGTGCCTGTTGAATAGACTCTCTTTCCTCCAGTTGTACATTGTCAAAACCTTTCCAAACTGCGTGTAGAATCGCAAGTCCATACGAAGCCGGTGCCCCCAGATATTTATTTGTAAAATCCACAGCAGAGATCGTTCGAAGAAACGCTTATCACTTGCATACCGCATACTGAAAAATCAACACGCGCTAACGAGATGAAAGAGCAAGGCACTACGACCTTCTTCTCCTTGACCGCTTTGACCGCGTCCCTGCCGGCACCCCGACCTTTGGAGCGCCGTTCTGACCACCATTGGAGTCTCCAGGAAGTGGCGCTGTGCTACTTGTGTCCGTAGATACCTCCGCAGCACCGTTGCCCCCCTCCGCATCCGCCTCGCTTTCTGTGCTCGCTTCGACCTGGAAATTGGATCACAAAAATGTGAGTTAGAAGGTGGCGCCACAAACTTTGACCATGCCACGGTAATCTATTTGACGAGCTCCGGCCTCGTTGCGCCCCCTCAGCTTCACGAGCACTTCCTGCAACACCCCGCTCGCCGCGTCCTCCCCTTGCTTCTCGTCGCTGTGTGTGCTCACCTGCGCCGCCTCCGCGGATCGTTTCTCGGCCTCCTCTTTGCGCGCGGCTGCCTCGGCGTCCTTCTTCTGCTGCGCGGCCTCAGCGACCCTTCGCCGATCCGCCCTTTTCGCATCCTCTTCCTCCTTCCGCCTCCGGAACAGCTCCCCGGCGGACGGCCGCTCTGTCACCTCCGTGTCGATCACTGCCCCGGGAGTGCGCGGGGGCGGGCTGAGGTCCTTGACGGTGGTGCGCCGCGCCTTGCCCGGGTCGATGAAGCCCTCGTCCTCGAGCGAGCTGAGGCCGGCCTTGGCGCCGCCGCCCTTCTTCAGGTACACCTGCTGCGCGGTGCTCAGCACGTTGTTGGTCAACCTGGCACGCAAACACGCATGCGTCAGCGGGGAGAGCCAGGAAAGCATAAAGTACGCTCCAGCGCTAGCCTGGACTTAGTCGGACCGCAGGACGTGCTGCGGCATCACTGCGGTGTTTCCCGCATGTCCTTGAAAGAAGTACGTGATGTGTCCTTCTCTGCCCCTTCCAATGAAAATGACAACGTGCTTGGGCAGAGGGGGCCTGTGTGCGGGGCAGGGGTGGCGCGCGCCACGCGAGGCTCACCAGTAGAGGCTGAGGCCGGAGGGGACGGAGAGCGAGAAGTAGCCAATCATGAGCGGCAGGAACTTGAGGATGGCCTGCGACTGCTTCTGCGCGGGGTCTTGAGACTGCGCCACCCAAAGCAAAGCACACGTCAGAACTGGCGCCCTGAGATGCCCGAAATCAAACCGTACCGAGCAAGTAGCCCTAGACAAGACGCTCAATGACGGGGTGACCTCGAGAGGGAACCAGCAAGGTGGCATGTATTTTTTCGACACGGGCCGCATACAATTGCGAAGGGACATCTGCAGACCAGGCTGGGGCAGACGAGCGAGCGGCTACACAGGGGCGGGCCTGCAGCTGCAGCAGCCGCAGCGCGGAGGGTTGCGGGGGGAGGTGTACCTCGGGGGGCGCCATGAGCTGCATGGAGACGAACTGCGAGATGACGAGCACCACGGGCAGCACCAAGTACGCCAGAGTGTCCTGCCACCCCAGCGGGGGCTGCCCGTCCTGCACACACGGACACCCAAAGCATGGCTGAGCGCGGCCAGGCAGGCGAGCACGGGAACAGGCGGGCAAGGCAGGCAGGGGGCCACGAAGAGAGGCTAGGCAGGCAGGGCCGGATCACGAAAGCGACCACAGGGCAAGAAGAAGCGAGGGCAGGTTCGTCTTCGAGCAGGGGAGGAGGGGCGTGGGGACGTACGATGAAGGGGAAGAGCCAGGATGTGCCGGAGCCGGTGCCGCGCTCCGCAATGGTGGTGGGGCCGGCCAGGGTCGGGATCCAGAAAAAGCCCTCCGTCAACAAGCCCTGCACGGCAGCCAAGGGAACGAAGTGAGGGGAGGGGGCACACTGCAACTGGCCACAACAAAACTTTCACGTAGCACAAGGTTGCGGGCCACTGGGAAATGCTGGCGGAGACAGGAGCCTGTCACCAGGCCAACTCGAGACGGGCAGAGGGACTCGGGGGTGACACCCAAGGAGGCCACAGGCGGCCGACTGCCTTCCTGCCCAAGTACAGAACATGGAGAGCAGCGGGGTCAATTGCAGCACACCGGGCCTGCGCAGCTGTGCAGGAAGGAAGGAGCGAGGCGGGCGGTGTGGGGCCTACCTCACTGGCGACATTAGACAGCGCCCGGTACAAGCCAATCCAGACAGGTAGCGTGGCCAGGGTGGGGAGGCAGCCTGGGGGACAGCGAAACAGGAGCGGTCAGTGGTAGGAAAGGGACCCGAAGCACCAAGGCATGAGTGCAGGCGCAAAGGATTGTTTTTCACAACAGCACGCAGCAAATTGCCGAGTTTTTTTGGTTTGCCCATGCAAGAATTTGGCTTGCATACCTGCTAGTGGATTGACCCCTGCGGTTTTGTACAGGCGTGACGTCTCCAGCTGGATGCGCTCCTGCACGGCATACTTGGCACGGGTCAGCGCTAGGGCAGCAGGGGGCGCGAGGAGGAGGGACGAGTGTATCAGGGATGGGCAACACCGGCAACACAGAACACTTCTGCCCGAGCGGAAAATCTTTCCAAATAATCAAGCCTTGCAGACCAGACCAGCTTGCTCCGCCAGGAGAGCGAGGTAAAGCTCTTCCAGAGTGCAGTCGGCAGTGCAGTCAGGGGGTCGCACCTGGTCGCCCTTGTAGCGCTCCTGGATGGCCTTCACCTTGGGCGCCAGCGCCTGCATGTTCAGAGTGGACTCCACCTGCACACCGCCACAGCGTCACCCCAGGGTACAGCAACAACACAAACAGGCCGGCTGCACCATCGGCCAGCATGCGCAGGAGCAGACTTTGATGCGGCGCTCCCGTCCTAGTCACAATTCCCTTTCCTGCCATGCCTCTCGGGCATATTCAGGGAGGGTGCCGGGCTGGGGGCCTGGCGTGCGTACCTGCTGCTTGGTGAGGGGGAAGGTGAGCGCCTTGACGAGCAGCGTGAGCAGGATGATGGCAAAGCCGTAGGCGTACGGCACGTGCAGCGTCTGCAGCCCCGCCTCCAGCAGCTGCACCCCACACCACAGCCACACACTCAGTGTACCACCGCAGGCTGCAACCCATGCGTTATTCACAGCAGCCCTCAGCGTTCTCCTCGACCACTCCCGCCATCGATGATTTGTGAAGTTCGTGCAATTCCTTACCAAAGCTTTGGAGACGGGCCTTGTCTAACCCCTGTCTGCACTCCACAGTCTCTGGCTGCAAGAGTCTTGCGCTGATACGCTCACCAAACTTCTGGGCACACATTTGATGATAGGGTTTCCACAGGAGATTCCTTCCATTCCATATCGATGACAATTGGCAGAGGCAACTTCAAATTGGAGGTGCGATTCAGGATACCATTCTGCGCCCCTTGCTGGTGAGGATTGTTGACCCGCCAGCGCGACAAACAGGCTGGCGTGCGTACCCCAACCTCTCCCAAAATGAAACAAGGCCAGGAGGCAGCCTTGATTGAAGTGTCGCAGTTGTGCACCAGAGAAGTGCTTGACACATCAAGGAAGAGCTAAAGCTGCAACCACTTCAGGAGAAAAGAGCTGCACCTAGCCAAAATTGCCCTGTGTGCCAGCATGTGCTTCGGTCGAAACTTGCGGTCCTGGAAAGCCTGAGAGATAGCATGTTGCTGGACAACAGGAACAGGAGCAATGAAGAAGGGATGGTAACCATGTCTTAATTGGACCCCTCTGCCTGTAAGTAAAATACAACCCTCTGAAAATTCAACCGAGTCTGTTGCCCCAAAAAGCAATGCTGAGAGCCAATGCACGGATTTCCAAGACAAGATTCACCCGGGTTTGACTAGAGAGGGGCGGTACTCACATTCAGGGTGCTCTCCATAACGCCGGTCAGGATGTTGAGCGGGCCTCCATTATCATTTTTAACTGCGTCGCCTGCCGCCTGGACGGCATCCGTAACGGCAGGGTCCGCAGCCAGGGTGTAGACAAGGTCGTGAGCACGGGTCGCAAGTGCCTCTGTCACCGAGTGTGCGGTGGAGATGGCGCCAGGGACGTCCAAGCTCTCCAAGCCCGCCCTGACGACCCCCGCTTGGCACAGCCTACCTGCCGCCTGCTTCCTGGGCAGCCTCGGACCAACCAAAGGGTGCCGCAGAATGCCAGGATACAGAGGGCGAGCACTGAATGCACGCTCGCTCAAGGAAGACGAGCATTGCCCTGGCCCTGTTAGTGACGCCCTTGCCACCAGTGAGTGCACCGCAAGCGGTCCCGCAATGGCCGCCGCCATCATTCCTGCGTACCGCAACTTGGCAGCAACTCAGGCTGTGGTGCACAGGTCGCCTCAACACCGCCCTGCTCGAGATGCTGTTTGAACAACTAAAACTGACAGAATCCTGCTGCTGAAGCCAGTGGCAGTACCGGTAGACTCTGGAGCTGCTATAACTACTCTGACCATAGTCCTACTCCCTCGCCGCCTCCTAGTCGCAGAGTGTGGGTATGCAATGTCATTGTATTAGGAAGTGTGTTCCGTCACCGTAGAACGTAAATCACTTTTGATCGGACGGCTCTTGCACGATGCTTCTGTTGTCCAGGTACGGCACCCTAGGGACATGGCCGCTTGCTGGCCGTACGATGGAGGACCAGAAGCACAAACGGCCGTGGCAGCACAGGATGACTTCCTCTGTACAGGATGTGAATCTGATGTCAGACTCAGTGATGAAATACCTAGGTAGCGATATCTAGCTGAACATTGTAATGGGCTGCCAGCTCAGTCGAGAGCCAATTCGAAGCATTGGCTTTGACATTGGCTTCGCTTGTCTGACAGGTAGCCTCTAGTCCTAATAGCACGGGCGCCTTTCACAGTTTCGTATCCTTCACAGGCTTCAGCAATTCCTGGAGCAGTCTGGCCTCTTTGATATGCGCTATTTAGCCTGACAGCAGTTGTTGTAGAATTCTGCACGTTTTTCTTGAGTGTATCTCGCCGTAGATGATCCTCAAGCTCTTAGCAGCTCCCGCCGCCAGCTATGGTCCATTCAACGAAACAATGAAGCCCAAGCTGTTGGCGTCTTATTGCAGATTTCTCAGTTAGGGTTAGGGTTTGAAATGGCTCGAACCATTTCACGACGAGCTGCCATGTGCTGAGCAAGGAGGATGGAGTTCGACGTCCTCGCAAAGAGGCGGGCTCACAACGGCCTGGTGGCGGTGTCATCTGTGCCCAGCAGGCCGCATAGATCCGAGGCCATTCAGTTCGAGGTAAGGCACACTTTGTGCAAACCGCATTCGGTCCAGCGCCAGCTCCTCATCACAGCCCCGAGCTCAGGGCGTCCAGCCTCGAATTGAGAGTGACTCACACGAGCTCCACTGGACGCTCCAGCTCTTTGAACAGGAACCAAGGAGAACAGCTCACAAGTAAAGTGGCGGGCGTCAAGGGCCCCAGAAAATGCCAGTACCACACGCGATACCTGACCTAGTGCCTTCCTGATAGCACTGCTGATGCTGCTGCTTTTGTTGTTGAAGCTCAGCCCTCGATGAACCACATGGGTGTGCAGGTGCAGCTGAACGACGCCCTGGGCGTGGCCGGCGCCGTGAGCGCTGCCCCCGATGGCACCGCTGCCCCTGCCCCCAGCAGCAAGCGGCTGGCGTGCCACGTGGCGGTGCTGCGCAGCATCCTGGCGTCAGGGGCGCTGGGCCCGTTGCAGCGCGTCATGGAAAGGATCACCAGCGAGCTCCTCAGGGGCGCCTACAGGTGCGCCAGCTCAGCAGCGCCAGCTGCAACATGAATGATAACCAAGTGCCACTCAAAGCATCCTCAGGGCACTCTCTTGTCGTGCCCTTTCCCCTCTCTCAGGTCTTAAGTACTAGCCGTTCACTTGTGTAGCAAGCATGTTTGAGCCCCATGTCGTTGCCCTGCAGTGATGCATTGACGGTGTCGCCCCTGGGGGAGGGGTCTGGGACATATGCCGGGATGGAGGGCATCCCGTTCTTTGAGCAGCTGCAAGATTCGCAAGAGGCAAGTCGGCTGCACACACAATGTCATTGCAACAAGTATTACGTCTATGCTCATCATCAGAAGGCCATTGCCTTGTGTCTCAACGAAGTCTTTGCATTTTTGTTGTAAGTTTCTGGATATTCATTAATATTCATCGGCTAAGAAACTCAAACCGTTTTTCATCCTGATCTTGCAATGGACCACCACTTGACCTGACTTTGCCCCATCCCTGCATTCAATCTCTATGTGAAATCCAGTGGTCAGCTGTTTCCATAACCAATCAGTCCTTCCCCCACCCTCTCCACCTTGCCCAACATTCCTGTCTTCCTCTTCCCCCCTGGCCAGGCTGTTGCCCACTTGAGTGCCCAGCTGGAGGAGCAACGGCACACGGTGGCGCAGTCGCTGGCGTACCTCAAGGAGCGCACCGCGCAGGAGGCCCCCTCGCGCGACGAGGCCGAGATGGCCGCCAGGATAGCCACGCTGGAGGGGGAGCTGTACGGCCTGCGGCACGAGCGGGACGAGGCGCAGCGCAAGGTCGAGACGGCGGAGGTGAGGAGAGGTACCACGAAGATGTGTGGGAGTGGTTTCGGTTGGCAGTAGTCGATTTATGAGCTTTCAGAACCTTGGCAGGAAGAAGGTCAACACCAAGGAGCAGCATGTCCAACTTTGTAGCTTTCCTTTACACCTTTGCCTAATTTTAAGGGCCGTTTCAGGTCGAGCTCGACTTCTGCGGAATAGTCTATGAAAGTTTGCTTTGACGAGAGTCGTCCAGCTTTGGCACTTGTGCCCCTGATCTTGTGTTGAGTCCCTGGAAGCATCCGTCGTTGTCAACAGACCTGCCCACCCGTTGCCTGTTTGTCAAGCAAGCCCGGAGGCCACTGCCGTCCTCCAGTTGCTCACCAGTTGCAGTTTAGAAACTTCCCAGCGAAATACATGCAGGAGGTCTTGATGTCCTGGAGCGGCCAGCTGCTTGACCTACTCTGCCTGTCCACCAGTGCGTGCACATTGTTTAGCAGTCGAGGTGGTTGGGCAGCAGCCGCATGATGCTCCGGCGAACTAGGCTACGTCAGATCATGTGGCGCTCTTTGCGTGCAATGGGAAGGCCCCGCCGGTTTGGTCACGTGGCATGCCATGAACTTTGAAAAGTTTTGTTGACAGAGGGAGAAGATGGAGGCGCTTCGCGCAATGGAGGCGGAGGTGCGGCGGTGGCAGCAGGACGCGCACGACGCCAAGCGGGAGACGCGGCTGCTCAAGAAGAAGGCCAAGGAACAGGTGACGGCCGGGGGCCCGAGGTCCGTTGCATCGAGAGGCCGCTTGCGAAAATTGGATGGATGCGGAATCAGGTGATCGGAGGCACTCAAGTATGCTCGACAGATAATCTGGACAGGCAGTAAGGAACGTCTGCACCTACGCGCAACTGGCTTCATTTCAGCTTCCTAGAACTACACACTTGCAGCCCACCTCGAATAGACTCCGTGGATGCAGTGCGTGAGACTGTGCCGGTTGCGCCTGTGTGCAGGAGGCAGTGCGGCTCGCGTTTGCGGAGCTGCGGCAGCCGGCGCTGGCGGGGCAGGGGGCGGGCGCGCTGGGGGCGGCGGGCAGTCCCGTGGCGGCGCTGGCGCGACAGCTCAAGGAGGAGAGCGACGCCGCGGAGGCGGTGGCTATGGAGAGCCAGCTCATCCTGCTGCACAACGCGCGTATCACAGAGTGAGCGCCGCAGAAAGTCTCGGCACCTGCTCGCCGCGGGCTCCCGCCTAGGGCTCCCCACGGCAATATTGGGGTTCAGAAATAAAGCATCATGCAGAGGCGACATCAACGAAGACCGACGGGAATCATCCCTCTTCGATCTTGAGACCTCGATTTGTCCGAGTCGGTAGGGTCTGGGAATGACGATCGGGGAAGCCGGCGTCTCCTCTAGATCACCGACCATTCTCACTGACTTTACAGCCAAGCTTGTCTTCATTGATAAGTGGTTCGCAGCACCGGGGTTGCCTGGTGATGCAGGCCGGGCCGCTCATCCGTCGTGCTGATGGGCACGAAGAAACATTGGTGCTACCAGAAAGTCGGCACGCACGTCTTCGCTGACGGCCGGGAGTCTGTGTGCAGGTACGAGGCGGCCCTGGAGAGCAGCCCCCCCAGCGAGGTGGCCCGCGTGAAGGCCGACTTCGTGCAGGAGGTGCAGGCCATGCAGGACGAAATGGTACGCGCGCCACACACCGCGTCCCGAGGCGCATTCCCGCCCCGCAGCCAGACCTGCAAGTTTGATTGGCCGACTCAGAGCGACTACGAGCAAAGCTTTAGGAGGTCCACGTCTGTTTTGCCTTTCTCTAGAGTTGTGAGTAGCTGCTTCACATGCTCTGGTCTAGGGCTTCCCAAGACGGCTCGACTTATCTTGCAAACAGGCTAATCGGCGGGCACCCACGCCCGTTCGTGACGTCACAGCCCTCCGTTCCCTCTCCGTCACGTGACTCAGCGGGCTGTGTGGGTGTGTCTGCGCTGCAGGTGAAGCTGAGCGCCCACATCCGCAGCTTCGAGAGCCGCCTCTCCTCCTCGACGCCCGTGGAGCAGCCGAAAGCGGCGCCACCCGCAGCTGTTGCCCCGGCTGGACCAGACCCAGCCAAGCAGGTACAGCCTGCTTCTGCCGAATGGCCATTCTGTGGCAATGCCAGGAGGAGGCTTCGTGAGACGCCCCGCCTGTGTACCTGCTGTGACCTGGCCGCTCTGTTAACATATCACGTCTATTGAGGAACGTCGAATGAGCGGTCGAGTCACCGTCCAGAGATCCTGGCCCCTCTCGCGGTTTTTGTATCATGCTCTCCATCCTAGCAAGTCGGGTAGGCTCTATACCTCACGAAGGAAGACCCAAGTTGGGTTTCTTCAGAACGACCTTTCTCATATTCTTTTCTCATCATTTCTGCTGCTTTAAGTTGCTTCAAGCAGATCAGGTTGCGGGTCTTCCACCACTTGAAGCGCAGCACGTGATCAGAAGGAAGAGGACGGGCCAATCGCAGCCATGGGTTCTGCCTAAACCTTGCTTTCTCGGTTTTCGCTCTGGAAGAACGCGGTGTCAGATCACCGTTCGATGGTCCAGCTGGACGGCTCAAAATTTAAAATCAGAGTTGGAGGAGAGCCTTTCCAGCTTGGGACTCTGTTTAATAGCCTCTGGCCTGTTCGAAGAGCTCGCCACATTCTACCGTTCGAATCGACGACTCTGCTTTCGATGCTCTTTTCGCCTGCCCCCTCGGCCCTGACTCCGCCCCCTCCTGTCTCGGCCGTAGGTGGACTTGGAGGTGTCCTACGACGGCGGTGCCACCTTCGCCCTGCTGCGCGCGCCCGCGCCCCTCCGCCCACTCCCCGGCCGCACCCCCGAGATCCAGGCCGCCTTCTCCCTACCACGGGACGCCACCCACATCCGCGTGCGCTCTCCTCCCGCAGCCACCGGCGGCCCGGTCCCCGCCGCCGCGTCCCCCACTCCCCCGCCGTTGCACCAACATCGGGGGAGCCCCCAGAACGAGAACCGCCCCCCCGAGGAGCGCGGCCAGAAGGGCCCCAGTGCGCTTTCCCGCGCTGGCCCGGACGCCAACGGCGAGGCATCTGCCGGCCCGTCGGCGGACGACCCGTTGTGGGAGGGATACTTCGCGCGCGTGGCCAGCTGGGGGGCGGCCGCCGCAGCGCTGGCGCCCACGGCCGCGGTGCGGTCTCGGCTGCCGCGTACAACGAGGCGGAGGGACGTGGACCTGCAGGTGAGGGCCGCAGCCGCAGCAGCCGCGGAGCAGCGACACGGGCACTCGCGGCTCGAGTGACGCCGGGCCTCTACGAGTGCTACGGCCAAGGGGTTGATGGATCTGCTTCGTGCACTGCGCTCGTACGGAAGTTCAACAACTCTCTTCCGGCTGAGTCAAAAGATGTACGAGGAAAACCTCCCATTCCGTTTGGATCTGCTACAACCTTGCGGTGTTAGCTTCATGATCATGTCTCTTTACGTCGGCTGCCGCGTCCGATAAGTATCTTCTTAGACTCAAGACGAGTCACCTTGCTCCACTTAGCCCTCAGTATAAGTCTTCGCAGTCTTACGCCCCGTTTCCCTTTTCGCCTCGCGCAGTCGTTGCTGGCCACGATCGAGGCGGTATTTCGTGCCAAGCTCAAGTCCGAGGGCGCCCCCGACGCGGCCGGCGCGCCCGACCGCGACGGAGACGATGACGTGGCCGAGGCGCGCGGCGGGACGACCGTGACGGGGACGCGGACGTCGCTCCACGTGTTCCTGTACAAGTGGCTGGAGGACAAGTACGGCGTGCGGGCCACCGTGCTGCTGGTGAGCCGCCGCAGGGCCGGTCCCGGAGAGGAGTTGGCAGCCCAGCTGCCGAGGTCTTGTGTAGGACAAGGAGGCCGCACCGGTTTGTGGCGGCGGGCGGCCTTGTCGGCTGCTCGTCAGGTGTGCGGTCCGTTGGCAGGGCTGCGGCAGGTGGGGCGTCGCCCTCTCACTGGTCGATGAACTTCAAGGCCCGAAGGGTCGGTGGCTTGCTCTGGCGCTGACCTACTGTGCGGCGCGCTTGTGCGGCGCGCTTGCGCGTGCAGGTGGCGCACGGGCTGCTGAGTGCGGTGGAGCGGCACGCGGGGGGGAGCGCGGTGGTGCGCCTGTTCGGGCAGGTGCTGGCGGGCAAGGCGGACGACGCCACGTGGCGGTACACCATGCACTGGCGGCGGGTGGCGGCCGCGGCGGCGCTGGACAGCGGAGACGGCTTCCAGGACTGGCTCGCTGAGCTGTACCCGGGCATGAAGGACGACGAGGTCAGCGGCCGCTTCGAAGGGCATCGCTGCGTGCCAGAGTTACTCAAATGTGGAGCAAGGGGCAGGGGCAGACCCCAGCACTCCTAGTCGCTTCGGTGTCGCAAGGGGGACATGCCAAGCAGCGTCCCTCGAGCTTGGCGCTTCGCGATGCTCCCTGTTTCGAATGCGCTTGAGTGGACGAGAGGCGACTGAATCACAATCACGCAGTAACGCAGCCGTCTTCCCCGTCTTATGACTTTCCCGTCTGACGTGCTGTGCCTGGCCGTTGCAGCTGGCGGGGTTGGCGTCGGAGTACGCTGCGTACACGCCCCACCCGTCGCGCGCGGCCGCCATCGACTTCCTGACCGCGCGCCTCCTCGCCAAGAACGAGTCAGTGCTGCCCGCCAGAGGCCCTGTGTCGACCACAATTGGTTTGCTGACACGTTTTCTGCACAGCTTCGGGTTTCAAATGGACACTACGCGATGGCGATTGCGACGTATGGCACAGCCTTTTCCGTTTTCGTGCGTCAGTTCGCCCGCTCGTGTGGAGGGCGAGGGTTTTGCCGTCCAATCTGTACTGCCAGGCTCAATCCTCTCTCTGCCGCCTACTTGCCAAATGACGCGCCGCGTGTGCTGTCCTGCAGACCGCGCGTAAAGAAGTGGACCAAGATCCTGCGCTGGAAGGACACGGCGCACAAAAACGCCTTCCGGCGGCGCGACTTTCTCGTGAGTGCTTTTCGGCAGAGCCCATGCTTTTCTGCCGACATGGCTTTCACGACCCCAATCCCCTATTTCCTGGACGGCCTTCTGCGGCTTCCAGGCGCAGGGCGGTGATGTTCTTTCCCCCGTCCCGCTGTGTGGTGGTCGTGGCTGACGCTGGTGGTGCGGTGCAGGACATTGTGGGCAAGCTGTTCCCCATGCTGTCCACGGACGAGGCCGCGGCGCAGTACGACGCAGCGGCGCGCGTCACCGGCGCAGACAAGGTCGCGGTAAGCTCCAGGGCTGTCGCCCCTTTGACTCCGCTCGAGAGAGCGCAGAGCAAGAAGGAAATTTTTTGTATGCTTGCCCAGGACACGTACAATGTGTAAGCGGATTTACCAGCAACCCCGTCTTCGGCTACATTGTTCATTGCCAAGCTGTTTCGTGATGTGTAGGTTGACACGCTGGCGCTGATCACGAGCTGCTTGGACGCGTCTCTGGTCAGCACGAGCGAGGCTCCTCACAACAAGAGACACCCCAGCCTGGTCCCTGTCGCAGTCCCGTTCTTACCACCACCCTAAGCACGCCCGATCCGAACCAGAGCGAGTCGGGTCTCGTCCAGGCATGTCCTGGCAACCTGCGCTTTGAGTGGTTGTTGTCTCCTGGCTCAATGACAGTCTGCATAAAGTACAACAATCAGCATTTTCGATCACAAGAGAAGAAGGCACAATTGCAAAGTGATAAAATTGCTCCTACCGGCTGCGGTGTCAGTGGACATCACATGTTGGGCAAAGCCATGGCATTCTACTAAAGCAGAATAATGGAGAATATAGCTGGGTTCACTCGAGTGTGGCATGTTAAGCCAGATGCGGACATGAGCCTGCTCGGCTAATTTCCATGCTACGTCATGATTTGACTAGCTGGCGCAGCTAACCCATGCTAGAATGTGCAGGGCAGGGAAAGACATATCCACCAGCCATGCAGCATATAGTTGTACGGGTTGTATACATATTGTATACTTCAGTCACATGATGCTGGGAACTTAGGCATGCACTGTGTGCTCCAAGGCGCGGCCATCGATAATGTTAAACATTTACGCGTGTCGTCATATCCACATAAGTCTAGCTCGTGTTTTATGGATTCAAGTTGATTAGAAGTATCCGCTTGCACATGGCATACCTATATCTGCGCCGGCCGTCCTATGTACACCCGTCTGTCCGATCCTCACGCACGACATGTCAATGCGTCAATATGCAGCTAAAGGCACATGGCATGCACTGTAGTACAGTCACTATAACGGTGGATAGTGGACTATATATGGATATGCAGGTATGGTAGTCCATTGCGAGTCACAAATGGCCACTGGCACATGAACAACTAGCTATCATTGTGTAGGCAAAGAGTTTGACATCATAGTGAATTGGATGAGGGAGGGGATTCATGTGGTGCATGGGTCAAGCATGCAAGTACAAGCTTAGGGCCCAAAGTTTAAAGCTTCGAGTCAATTCTTGAAGAGATCCACATAGCCTGTTGCAACTGCAAACCCCAAAATGACAAGTGGAGGAACCAAAACCAGTGCACCAACCAGTGCAAAGAACGGCGAATCATTCCTTTTACCAACTTTTGCCATATATTCTCGTCGCTTTTGAATTCGAAGTTGAGCAGGAGTTTTTGTTTGCGGTCGTCTGGCTTCCTCATATGCACGGTCCAATTGTTGTTGGAGAGTTATCGAGGGGGTCGGCGCTGCTGCTGATTGCAAAAGGGCGGAGCACTTGAGAATACTTGAGGTGTTGATTATGGTAGATGTGACCGGCAGCGTGAAAACAGGGGACACATTGGCTGCCATGTGAGTCTGATCCTATACACTCAAAAGCACGAGGTCAAGGGCCAATAGTGGACGTGCCACTTCCTCAAAGACTTGATCCCAATCGAGCTTGGACATGTTATGTCTCTATGGAAAAGCAACGTGACAATTAAGTCATGAGCAAGTTTCCTCACCTGTTCCTTTCACTGCCCCTTTTTGAGAGAGCAACGGAGCTGTAACTTCCTCCACATTGCTGTCTTTGGCACTCCTTGCACCTGAGTGATGCACTTTGAAGATTGTTTGGAGAATTGATACCGATGTGTGCCGTAGTCTTGCGTTAGAAAAACTCAGAAACAAACAATAACTAAAATGGCCCACTTGGAACTCCTCCCAAGGCCGTGGACACGTGTTTGGGTTGGTATGATCAGACCGCATTGCAATCCACTTTGGTTAAGATGTTGCACAAAAGAGATTTGCAATGCTGCTTTAAGAAGCTGTAAGAGAGAAAGGAACAGAGGAGGACCAAATGCTGCAGCCTAACCAGCTGTCGCAATTCTCCCTTCCGTCAAAGTGAGCTTTTCAAAATTTGAAAATTGCAGATGAGCATTGCAGATCGCTGCTTCCAGCAGATAACCACTCCTACCTGCTGACTGTGCATCCACGCCTCTCCTGCTTTCTGCGCCCGCCCCTTCTTGCTTGGGTCGAAGCAGTTGTTCTAAACTTTGTAATGATGTGTCTGCATTACTGCTCCGGCTGTCGCTGCTCGCCGGCCCTGGCTCTCCGCCTGCTCGGCAGGCAGCAGAGCTGCGGCGAGCATAGTGCTGCTGATGGCGCCCATGACAATTTTCTGCATTCTTTCTTCTCCTGCATTCTTGCCAATCAGCATTTAGGCCCAAGACTGGACGACGGGTAGGGTCCTGCGCCCTGCACCATTCACCAACCCAGATGAGAGGTCTGCAGCTGTGAGAACAGGTGGCCATATCATACAGTAGCCGCCAGCAAAATTGCTAATTCCACTTGGTCCTGGATTTTGCTGCGTTACGGTTCTCTCAGCTCTGTGAATTGCAGATGGTATTCGCTGGCAGTGGTAGGACGTTATTATCCAGCAATCCCCTAATTTTCCATAAGAAATTAAACACTGGCCCACAACTCCGAACTCTCGTCGGTATATCCGGCGTGCCGTCCGGAAAGACGTTTGGGGTCCAAGCATGAATAGGTGCCGCACTCAAGGCTCATTCTTGTCAAGGCATCGATAACCGGCGCCGTCTTTACAGACAGTCGTTTAAAAAGTTGATTAATTGATTGATGTGTGTTTGCCTTTTGGGCTGTTATTAGGGCTTCGGTGACCCAAATATAAAAATTGATTGATGTATGCCGAAGGCCCCCTTTGCCTTAGGAAAGGAAGACGGCCATCTTTGGCATTGCTGGCATCAGATTCAATTGAAGCATTCATACATGTGTGCGCTGGCCAAGTCTGGAGAAAAGTCCTGCGGCGGAGGGAGGAAGTTTGCTGCCCATTCTGTTGCATCGCATCAGGCTCAGTGCTCCCGGCTACGACAGTGACTATGTCCTAGCAGCCTCATGCGTATGTGTACGGGTTTATGGAAAGAGAACATTGTGGTTGAATTGAATTGAGGTCTATGTGGCCTTGTTGTGTCCACAAGATCCTTGACCAGGAATATCGCAATAGTGCCAGAGCCTGAGTGGGGGCTAAACTTACGAGGCTCACTTTGTTTGGTTTATGTCTGTAGCTACTCACAGAGTGCACGATAGCTGGCGGAACAGGCTGCAATGGTGCAGCCTCCGCGCTGCTGCTGGCGGGGCACGCTGCCCATCCATTCTGTATCGGACAAGTGCTTGACCCTGCTGGACGCATATGCGGAACAGGTGGGCACATATTGGTGACATTGGCTAAGCTTCCATGCATCTGCTGTTCCTCTTCAGTGCATGCTTGGAAGGGTGTGGCCACCTGTGGCGTCTAGATCTCTGCGCTCTCGCAGTACACCTGCAGCTGTGCCCATCTTATACCAGATGCGGGCACACCCAGCAGTGATTGCCGTCTATCTTCTGGGTTGAATTTGTCTTCTGACCTGGCCCCGTTTGTGTTGCCCCAGGTGCTGGCGTATGGCAGCAACTTGCAGCTGGCCGTCCTGGCTGCACAGGCTGATCCTTCCTGCTGCCTAGCCAACACGCTGGCGGGCGCAGTTTGCCTTGCTGCAGAGAAGAAGTGCCCCCGTTTGCCTCCCCCGGACCCTCCTTCCAGCACCTTCCTCAAGCGAGCACAGGAACAGGTGAGAGAGTGGCCAATCCAGAGTGGTTGGGAAGTATGCCTTCTGGCAATGAGCTGTGTGCAAGTGATGGGGCCCGCGTCAGGTTGGTTTGGTCTTTCCAATTCGTGTAGGCTCCAGCTCAGCTGCCTGGTTTGCCTTGCGGCGGGTCCGATCCTCAAATTCAACAGCACACGTTGGTCGCCCCCTTTCTTCCTTGACATCTCTGTTGAGCCCTTCAAGTATTTTGAAGTCGTATACACCGTCCCAAGGGGCTTTTCTTATGCTCTATCCACTCTTATTGATAGAGAGTGCAGATCTCCCCCCCCTCGCCGGCCTGCTCCAACGTCGGGTGCTGTCTGTGCAGATGGCCGCCGGTCAGTGCACCCTGTATGAGCAGGCTCACCTGGAGTGCATCCTAGCATTGGCAGCGGGGGATGTGGCGCTCATACTGGAGAAGCATCTTTCCCTGCTGCAAGACTGGCCGCAAGATTTGGTGACGTTGAAGCGGGCACAGACACTTGCCTTCTATGTGGGGCAGCAGGACCTCATGCTGCGCCTGGCGCAAATGGTAGGGCCCTCTCCTCCCTATTGCTGCGCCCCGCCTAGTAATGCAGAAGCCTATAGGGGCAAGATGTTGATCGGAGTTACTGTAGCGTAGATTGCGAGCTCAGTTGTCGCTGATATTGTCCTTCAGCAGAGAGCACTCAAGTGTACCCAAGTACATGACTGTCAATCCTTCCAGAGGTCCAGCTAGCCTAGCGCCGTCCTTTACCAGAACGAGGATCCCCGCTCAAGTTTCTGTGGGGATTGCAGTAGGTGCTTTGCCTGTCTATCTTTCCTAACTTTGGCATGGTCCCCAGGTAGAGAAGGCGAATGCTCGTTCCCCGTTCTTCCACGGCTGCCTGGCGTTTGCCCTGCTGGAGGCAGGCCGCGTGACAGAGGCTGAAGCGGCAGCACGCGCAGGGCTGGCATTGCGAGAGGACGACCCATGGGCCCAGCATGCACTGTGCCACGTGTACCACCACCGCTGCCAGTTTGAGGAGGCGGTGCGCTTCATGCTGCAGAGAGTGCACCAGTGGCAACACTGCTGCCCCTTCATGTGAGTCAAGAAGGCACCATGGGGGCAACATGTCGACCCCCCCACCAAAGCAATTGTAGGGTTGTTCGCACACATTGACGAAGAGTCCATCTGAGCGCATGGAATGCGTGCTTTCTGTCTGCTCTTAGTGTGTCAGTTGATGCAACTTTTGGCTTTCCCGAGAGGACCTGTTTTAACAGGCCTGCCCTGCCCCTTGTATTACAGCTGCTGCTCTGACAAGCTCCCTTATGCCGAAGGGGCATTTACCCCCTGCCTGGTTCTGAAGCCGCCTCTTGCTCCTCGAACTAGTGAACGGAAAAGCCCTTTGAAGACGAACCTTTTGAGTTTAATCAGAGCACTAAACCAGAGGTTTATACGCTTCGCACCTGTATTGAAATCCCCATAATCCCCTCACCAAACCAGCCCCACTTACAGTCCACTGGGCTTAATGTCATTGAGTTGATTAGATGGCTACCTTGCCTGCGTAGGTACATCCACAACTGGTGGCACCTCGCCCTCTGCTACGTTGACATGGGCCGGCCCCAGGCTGCGCTGGCCGTGTTTGACCAGCACATCTGGAAGGACGAGTGGCGGGACCAGGGCTCCACCGAGGTGAGCGCACACGCCGGAGCCCCTACAGGCAGGAATGCCGCCATGCCAGGGCGCAGTGGTTGCTTGTTGCAATTTTCAGAAGTGTGAAACCATTCAAGCTGACTCGGCATGCTGGCCCCAGCTCGATTGGAGCAATGTTGACGGTGTCGTTCTTGGGAGTTGGTTGCAGGACTGTTCTAACGGGCTGGGGCTGCTGCTGCGGCTCGAGCTGCGCGGGCATGGCGCCGAGGTGCACGCCAGACTGCCCGCACTGACGGACCGTATCCAGAACGAGGTACAGGCACTCCACGCGTCCTCGATGTCTTTCGGAGACTCTTGACGTCCGGGTCTTCCTCCTTTCAAACAACTTGCGTTTCGAAGTCCCTTCTGATACTGAGCAGTGATGCAGTGTTATTTTTTCAAGCTCGTGAACAGCTCCGCCTATTCGTTTGTGTAAGTGTGTCCACCCATGCCAGCCAGTACGGGACGCAGCTCGCTGAGCTGGTCATGCACAGGGTCATTCCCGCACCCTGGTTTTCAAAAGCTGCTGCGTTCACAGGCGGCCAAGGGGCGCGCCAGCCACTGCTGGGCCCTGGCCCGGCCTCCGCCCGCAACCTCGAACGTTCAGATCCCACCCAGCAGTTGCCTGTGCCTGAGGCACTTATCCGATCCTGCCCCACGTGGTCTGCAGGGCCTGTGGCACGTGGAGCTGCTGCTGGACGTGCTGGCGTGCTGGGCACTGCCGCGCTGCGGGCGCGACGCAGGGGGCCGCCAGCTGCTTGCCAAGATGGCGGCGCTCGCAGAGAAGCAAAAAGGGCCGAGACGAGACGCCCTCCAGGTAGCTGTACCGCCCCTTCCTCGAGGAGACAACTCGCAGGGGTGCAGCATGCATGCTGCCGGCTCCCTCTTGTCTGTTAATGGCGGCGGACTTTGGCTGTGCAGCAAAACGGTCAGCAACTGTCAGAGCTGCGCAGGTCGGAGCGCTCTTCAGAGCTGCGGTTGTGTGCGAGACGGTTTCGAATGTCCGGATGGAGTGCTGCTCGAATGCGGTGATCGGTTGGCGCCACCTGCGGGGACACTGCTGCTGTTTTCAATCCTCTTCCAACCTGAGGGTGGCTGCTTGCTCCGTGTGCTCACTCTCCGCGTTGCCTGCGCAGGCCGGCTGGCTGCGGTTGGCCGAGGCTGTGTCTCGGTATGCGGCCGGAGACATGGACGAGGCGGCCGACGGCCTGCTGGCAACGGACTGGAAGAGCCTCAAGGTGAGGCCCCGCTGCAGCACCAGCCGGGATTCCCCTCGGGTTCGCCAAATTGAGTCCTCACAGCGGGAGTGAAGTACTCCCCAAAGCGCCTGGTCATGGATCCACCTTACTCACCTATTCGAGATCACCCTTGCTTCGTCCTTTTGTCACGGCCCGTATTGCCGTTCCTTATTCACTCTGGCGCGCATCGCCGAGGCGCGTTGTCACGTGTTGCGCAGGTGATCGGTGCGTCCGACGAGCAGTTGGACGTGTTCCAGGAGCTGCTGTGCTCCGTGTTGCTCGCTGCGGGTCGCTGCCACGCCGCGCTGCGCCTGCTGCAGGAGCGGGCCCGGGAACGGGACCGGGTGCCCTTCACGCACCACCTCCTGGTACGCACCCCCGCCGCCAACCTGCGGCCGTGTCGCAAGCAAGGAGCGCTGTTGACGTCAGCCTCGTTTGCTTCGACAGCAGCGTGCTTTGTTTCACGGTGTTGATTCGGGCAGCTTTGCGGCGGGCTCTCTGCTTGACAGACTAGCAGGCTTTCAAGAAGGGGAACTTGAGCGTCCCATTGGCCTCGGTGTTGATCGGAAACGCCAAGCGTCAATAGCACTCGGTTGCGTCAGCTGGACGGGTAAGTGAGTTGAAAACGAAGCCATGGACACAGGAGATTCATGAAGGCCGCGACTGCCCGTTCGGCCTCTGTTGTAGCACCAGCTCTCAGCAAACAGATCGCTCGAGGGCCTCTCATTCTCGCCCAGTCGCAGGCTAGACAGCGACTTGCGGACTGATTGCTGGCCTGTTTCTTTGGCAGGCACGGTGTAGGAGAATGTGCGGAGACGAGAAGGGCGCAAAGGAGGCGCATGCGAGGGCCAGCGAACTTGAAGCTGCTTACTCGGTCTAGAATACTGCCAGCTGCCACCAAAGCCCGTGGTTTCTTGAGCATGCGCCTGCTTTACCTTAAAAGATTTGGTTGCGTTTTAGATGTCGTCAATCAGCCTGTGTACTTTAGCCTAATTAATTGCCCGCTTCCTGTCACAAAGTAGGTCAAAACTCTCGAGAAACGCTTCTTTTTGCAGATCATTACTTGCGGAGCAGTTCATAAGAAGTTTGGAGTAAGCCGAAGATATCACTTGCCAGTTAGCAAATGCGTTCAGTCAGCCTTCAAAGCAAGCTACAGTAGACTCTGTGGCGGTCTGGTAGATGTCCTAGCGTAACTGGTGAGAATTACGGAAGTCACAGACACGGAGTGGACGTATCGGATTGTTTTGAGTTTAGACAAGTTGCAATGATTGAAATTGGCGCTGGACGATACGTCTGGTGGGACCTCTAACAACAATGGAATTACCCGATTGAGCAAAGACTATATGCCACTAGCACGTAATAGTAGTTAACATTCAGGCTGGGGTCGCGTGTTTTGTACGCGTGCTGCAGTTTTCTTAAAACATACATCATCATTCGTGGTTCGAGATCACTCAAACGGATTGCATGCGAAAGTCAATTACCCTTGCGCTCCCGGCCAGTCGCATGAACTCTTGCGCGTGCAATGGTCAGATTGCATGCATGCCGGTGCCCGCAACCCCCTTATGTTGAAAATGTTGATGAGTGTGTGATGTTCAAGGCTTACATGTCGGAGTCAAAAATCAGAGTGACCATACGTACTTCCAGAACAGTCTCAAGCTCACTGATGCACTCTGCATGCCATGCCACATCATCTCCCGATCAAAGTCGTTTATCTTATCTTGCACGGCTGTATGTACCACTACGCCAACTTACTTGACTGAAAGATGATCATGGGAGGATACGTATATGCAGCCGCACTTCATACTAGAGCACCGCCCGATCCTTGCACGATCCAAAAGTAAAACTGGTATACTTGCAAGAACGAAGTTGCGTGGCAACAACTTAGGATGTACCAGCCCATCGGTCAGACGTTGAAAGCTTGACTTGAAAACACACCCGTGTCCAATTATCGGTGTCCAGTAGAGACTAGCTGTACAGACGATTTTGTTTGCTAATCTCCCTTACATTGCCTCGACTCGTCCAAGACCACGGACATACTGTTACACTCGTTAACCAGTAGCGCAATTATACTAGCCCTAAATAAAGTGTCGCACCGTAACCTGCATTCCTGGAATATACATGCCTTTCAACACGTTTTCATAACCGTATATGTGTCCGAAAGAAAACTTCACTTACTTGACAAGACCCCTGAGCTTCTTGTATTCATGGCGTAAGAAAGTGTCAGGCCACCATCTCCATACCCTCGCGGTTCTGTTTTGAGAGATACATATTCCTTCCCATAGACTTAAGTAGTGGTCCTATTCCATAGCCGCGTCCCCAGAACGTCGCCAGCGTGAGCCCGGAGAGGGCCATAAAGACTACCGAGCATGCGGGGGGCACGGCGGCCGTTGTCCCAAAGAACTGCGTGGCCAATAGCATGGCCAGCGTGCTGCTCTGCATGCCCGTGCACAGGCTGATGGTGCGTGCCGCTCGCTCGTCCATCCTGCACCAAAGAAATGCAGCCGTGAGAGCAGCACACCTGGGGTGCACTTCTGTGCAGGAGCAGCTGCAAGTGGTCAGCCAAGGAGAGCGAATAGCCTGTGGTCAGAGTCGAGGCTGCCCCCTCCGCAGCCTGCTCGCTAGAGACACTAGTCTAGAAGAATGCAACTGCAACAGATGCTGAATAGCATAGACTCTACTGAAGAAGATGTACAGGCTCATTGCTGGCAGTCAGCTCATACTCTTGCGCTTCGAACCACAGCTAACTCCTAGCTACAACGAGCTCCCTTGACATTCCAGCTAGGAAAAGCTGTGACAGTCCCCACTACTCAGAGGCCTCTAGTCCAATGACACGCCACTCGCGACCATGCCTGCACGAGTACACCCCACCAGCCGTGACCACCGCAACCGAGCACCACACATACGCCCCTTGTCGTGACTCACTTCCAGAGAGGCAGCTTGGAGAACCAGTAGCCCGCAGCAAAGGCAGCGACGTGGAAGGCGATCACGGGCGCAAGGAGGCGCACGCCGGCAGGGTTGAGGAGCATGGCGCGGTTCATGGCGAGGGGGCTGCCGATGCACAGCGACGTGCACAGCATGCCCACGAGGGGCACGTATGGGCGCACTGCGTCCACCTGGCGGCGCGCATACGTGTTGAGGGCCAGGCCCAGGAACACCGGGCCGACCACGACCTGGGGGGTGAAGGGAGAACACGGGCGGGGTCACAAAAAGGAGAGGGAAATGGGGAAGGGCGCGGGGCTGGGCCGAAAATGAAGCAGAAAAAATAGTCTCAAATGTTGTGGTATTTTACTACTTGACAAGTTGGCTGGCATGTGAAGCAAGGGAGACGCAGTAATCAGGATACAGACGTGCTGTCTGGAAGAAGGTCCAGCACGCACCGCAGAGGCCACTTCAAGTGTTGCAGCTTTCAGATTACCAAACTATCAGATTACTGGAGTCCAGGGGATGTCACCTTTGGAAATAGTCTTGAAGGCCTATGATAACAAACTCTAAGCACGGCTGCCCTGACCTGAGGAGAGACAAGGCATCCTAGGAGGACTTGAGTCAGCATCTCCAAGCATTGCAAGGGCATCGTTCGGTAGGAACTCTAGCACCGTAACATCAGTTCCACACCCGTCTCACCTGCATAATGCTTTTTGCCATGCCCACCACGTCAATGGGCACTGCTGCCCCAATGAGGAGCTGCGTGAGCAACGGCGTGACAACCACCGACCTGCAAGAGTGCTCGCATCAGTCTGCAGGCTCAACTGGGACCGCTCGTTGCCTGCATTACGCGGACTAATAAATCTAAATACCCTCACAAAGACAGACACAATCCATTGGCTCAATTGCATCCAAAGCAGAGAAAACAGGGTTGCTATGTCTCGCAGCTCGCGCTTTGCTGCCAGGGTGGCATGCGTGGCTCACGTGATGGTGGTGACGCTAGTGAGGACAATGCTGAGTGCCACGTCTCCCCCGCTGAGGTATGCGGCATAGCTGGACAGCTGCGCGCCCGCCACGCAGGCCGTCAGCAGCAGGCCCGACGCAAACATGGGAGGAACCCCAAACGCCGTGACGGCCAAATAACCCAATGCGGGCTTCAACATATATTGGGCAAGGTAGCCAGCCTGCAAAGTGGGGGCTTTAGATTGAATGGCAAGTTGGGTTGGCAGGTAAACCTATAAAAAACTGCTATATGGAGAACTGGGTGTTGCTGCTCAAACATCAGGGAATACGCGTAATGGTCGTTAGCACCAGGAATTATCTCCCCAACTTTAAAGGTCACATGTTAAAAATAGAACCATACAACAGTTAGTCGAAGGACCCGGGGGTGGACCTGCAAGCTGGCAAAGTATTGAGCCTTCGCAGGCTTGGGCTCCCAGCCAAGCTGTTAAAAAACCAGCGGATGAAGCAGACATAACAACTTGACCTTCATTTCCAGACCACAACATGGAAATTAAATTTCGCGGAACCTAGTGCTCAGCCGAGCAGGTCCCAAAGACAGTGTGCAGATAGACGACTGGCCCTAATCTTCACAATGTGTTCTCAAACACTCAGCAATCAATGTATATGAGTGGATGTGCACTCGCAACTTTGGCCGAAGCACAAGCCTTAGCTCTACAAAACGACCAATCAAACCACAGCTCTCAGACTCACCAGCACCGGGGTTGGCTGTTTGAACACCAGTGCAAAGTCGGCCACCGAGAGCTGGACCCCTATGGACAGCATAATGCCCCCCAGCGCAGGAGCATAGTACTGCTTCTTGAACCAGCTGAAGGACGGCGGATGAGACAGCGCAGCCACCGCGGTGGCCAGCACAACGAGCGGCATTGCTCCTGAAATCATCTTTGCTAGGTCCACTTTCTGCGCTGCGCGCGGCGATTGCGAGCCCCTGCTGGGACCAAATGATGCAACCCCCACATTGCCTTCTCGATTGACAGTCCCTACACGCCCTCGACTCTGGCTCTGCCCTCTTGCATTGCCATTGGAAAACACGGCCCGTTTTGTCTGCTTGCGGTGCGGGAATGGCAGCAACCCGGTGGTATCTCCGCAAATACTAGCATTGCTGTCCACCCTACTATGACACGATTGCCGCTGGCTTTGGGAAGACGAAATGGAAGGGAGAGGAGGACTGGAAAAGGAGGGTGAACAGCCTGCAAGGAATGCAGCAACGTTGAGAACCATATGATTGAGGTGCAACAGGACCCTTCAAGCCTCTAAGTCACACCTCAAGCTTCAGAGACATGATCATTGCAACATGCAATTAGAGTTGGTCAGCAACAGCCAGAGCAAACATCAGTGCAGCTAGGCAGCAATATAAAACGGACTGCTTGCTTTGACACTTCGTGTTGCCCCACACCTGAGGGACAAGGCGGCTGTCGTAACACGGGTTGGCTGAGTGGAGCCTCCCCCCAGCATACGCCGCGCAGATTCCTACTATTGGATGAACACCGCCCCGATGTGCTGGCGGTGCCGGCCAGGCTCTCAGAGATGCGGACAGCCACAGACGAAGCCGCCTGCACGCTCATGGCGGCCATTGAGGCAACTTCCTTGCGCCCGTGTCGGGGTCAAGTGCAATACACACAGACCCTCCCGTTACTCACTCCTCTTATGCACGCCGCACAACCTCAGTACCTACCTCAGGAAAGTGGCACATCCAATGAAGTACAACAGGAGCGCAGATGTCCTTCCTGCGCCAGCTCTTCCTTTGCTAGCGCCCTAGCCAGGTGGGGTTGCCAATGCCTCATACGGTAAATTGGATGATCATTGAATTTGACGATCCTCCTGCGAGCAGAATCCAATTCGCCCGAGTTCCAAGAAGGTTGCTTGTCCACAAGTTTGATGCGAGTCGAATCGAATTGGTCGGATCTGAGATGTTGATTCAGCCCCGTCGACGAAGCGGACCGTATGCAATTTTAGGGTTCCTAATTTGTCCAGGATGGCGACAGGACGCGTGGCGGACGCAGAAGTCAACACCTAGGTGCTGACCGGGCATATTGAAATTTGAATGCGTTGACCCAGACAGTGACGTCATTGTCGGCCTCAAAAAAGCGCGAATACAGTGACGTCAGCATACTCAGGCAGAGTCAAGTGCAACTAGGATGGGTTCTTGAAGCAGCAAAAACAGCCACTGTAGGCTCCACCTCTGGTCCCTGAATCGTGACCGTGATCATTGCCGGCACTGGCCGCACAGGGCAAAGTTTCAATTGACACACACACACGAGCCCGGTATAAATGGGTCGGCAAAGCCAACAGTCCGAAAATATAAAGTCGAGCCCTCGATCTGGGCCTACCAAATGAAGTTCGGACTAAAATGAAGGGCCAAAATCGCCCTTGACCGATCGGACGGTGCACGCGCGGTAATGAATCTGCCGGATTTGGCCGGTGACGCTAAATATGGTTGCATGTACCGGAGAGGACGCCACGTCAGCACCCCCCGCGGCGGTGTTCGAGTGTGTTCGATCACCCGCGCGTCGAAACGGTCGGGACTTAAGGCTAACCGA
>DF237676.1:17918-39989 GCA_000708835.1 Klebsormidium nitens | reverse complement strand
TTTCATTGGATAGAAACAAAAATAATCCCGCTGATTGCATTTGCAGTTCGGTTGGCATGAGGCGATGAGGAATAAATTGTTAGATAGGCGCAGCATACAAATAAAATGACTGCAATTCTGTTCCTATCGAGCTAGCCTGGCTGCGAGGTTATGTCGCACGACACCTCAACCACTTGGTTATTCGATTGACCAGAATTGCTAACCCAATTCTAACAAATGTATGATATGTAATGGAATACGTTGCGCTGGCCTGCTTTGACGAGCCTAGACTCCGTTTCTTACTAGTTCATCCGCTAACAATTCTGGGCGTCAACATTTTGCTGCAAATCGGCCTGGAATCAGGGCTTATCTCTGGTTCATTCGCCACGTTTTTGGAGCGAGAAGTCCGCTTTGGCCCCGAAGCGGCTCCCGTTCGGAGCGACGGCGCCTCACGTGCTGGATGCGCATTTCCTTTGCCACGTCAAATCCTTACGCGTGACGGCCGTTTTCGGCCGGCCCTTGTTTTCACCCTCATGATTAATTAAGCTAGTAGAACAAAAGACGGGCAGTCCCTTGTTTTCACCCCTAAACGCGGGCAAAATTGGCATATCGTTCCAATCAAAACGGGCCAGGGCGGAAACAAAAAGAGCGTTTCCGCTCCTGAAATGTTCGATTGAATACGTCATGAGTGTTCAATCAGCCGCGGCGGTATACTCATTGTCGTCTGATCATGAAAATCGAAGTATGGTGCAGCCAGGCTGCATGTTGGCCGGTCGAATAATTGCAGCAACCGATCGTTTAAGCATCTTTGGGGCCGCGCGGCCGCGTTGAGTCTCTCTTGAATTGTGCACCAAGCCTAGCTAACATCGACGCTGCATACTGCAGTGCAACTCGCGGCGCATGCCATTCATCCGATTGGAAGTCTCACAGTCCAACTAATGTTTGCTTCACTGCACACCAAAATTCTTATCAAAGAAACGAGCGAAAGGCATCACTGACATGAACGGTGTCTTAATGACGCAGACTCGCATACGTGCGCCCTAGCCATAACAGCCTCTTTGGCTTTCAAGTGTACCTCGTACAGTTCATAGAGCCGCTGATGCGGTGGGCAGGCTATAGGGCAGAAAGCACCTTTTTACACCAGACATTATGGGCGCAGTAACAGCTAGGCAGCCCCGGCTCTAAAGTTGTTTTTGAAATGCTTTCTCTCTGTCGTCTTGATCGCATCGAATTTCTTGCAGAAGAAAAGCACATTGTACCTGAAACAATTCTCAAGAAGAAGATGATATTGAGAGTTCTAGACTTCCACTAGACCCTACATCGTATCCGAGCAGCTTTCAAGTCAGAGCATTTGATGGACCGAAAGCGCTAACATGCAAAGGGCTCGGAGCAGACCTTGGACATGCCAGGTCGAACAATAACGGGGAAAGTATCAGGAAAGAGCTCGGTTGCAACGCTACGACATTAACCATACTAGAACGTGACAAGTCTACTAGCGCACGTAGCCTCACGAGCCGCTTTTAAGCGATGCTCTGACACCACGCAGTCGCAAGCAAGCTACAAAAGCAGACAGCAGTGCAACGCGAAAAGGGGCTTCAAAAATTTCAAGCGGTCCCTTGTGACCCCCCACATTGGACGCGCAAAATGCTCCGCTCTGACGAAGCTGTCACCAGAACGGGAATCTTCCGGAATCGTCCAGCATTAGAAAGACCTGTGGCCCAGGTAATGGCTGCCGGACCTGTGCTTGTCCAGGGTACTCCCTTCGGGCCCGCTGGCTCCTTCACTGGCCGCTCATGTTACACGCCCAAGGAACAGGAACGCGGTTAGGGACGCTTGCCGCAGCTTCCGCTTCACGACCGCTCCGTCTTGGGGGATCCCCGGGGCACGCCAGGAGCCGTCCGCAGGGCCGCCCGCTTCTTACTGCCGTTTCCCCAGCCCTTTATCAGTTTCCTGATGCGAAGACAAAGAAGAAACTCAAGTCACTGCTCGATGTTTATGCTGGTCAATCTACTTCAACGTGCTGAACGGGAAGCAGTGGACTGGGCCGCCGTCTGTGCGAAATGTCTCAATACGATAGACGTTTGACCGGCAGCACGGGATACGTTTTCACAAAACTTTCTGGTTTAGCTCGGCAGCAATTCGGATGATGAACGGAGACGAAGGGTTCCGTCTCAGGTACGGGTCGCTTTGATGAGCGGGGCGCCTGCCACGTGGGAACCTTGCCGAGTCAAGCATAAACAGAAGGGACTCACAAAATGAAGCTGGGCACTAACTATTTCGTGACGAACTTGGACCACCAAAGTTTTCGTGACTGAAGCTTCGTTTCGTTCCTCTGTGCCAGTGTGCTTGACAGGTCACGTGTCGCAACCAGTAACTCACTCTGGAGGACGCTGCCGCGCCGGCCGCACTCCTAGTGAGCTCTAGTCCATCATCGGTGCTCTGCAGTCTGCCCGCCTGTCCGCATGAGACGCCCAAGGCACTCGCTACAATGGAAGACGCTGAAACGTGTCGAAACGTGCGCGAAATTTTTGATTTACGTTCCGACACACAGGAACCGGAGGCACAGGGCATCCTGACCCAGGCACACACGCCCCAAGCATGCAGGCTGTCCCAAGGAGGAGCTACCCCGGACTGGAATCCTCAGAATAAGGGAAGTACGCTTCGTCAAGGACAATTCGACCTCCTTGCTAGATGAATTGACATATCATCCTGCAAGCTTGGAGAACAGGCCGTGACAGTGAGCACAGTTGGCGAATGATGGGCATTGACTGCACCAGTCAAAGACAACAATTGGGTGGGGCAGGAACTCTCGACCATCATATCGGGTCTGATTCAAGAAGAGCTTTGGACCAGAGTCGGGGACAGTCCGGCCTAAAGTCGAGCGACTCTACGACGCACTTTCACCTAACGGGAATAAGAGACGAGAATGACTAAATTGAGTGGCGAGTCGCTCAGTCGCCCCAATAAAATGAGATGAAGTTCACAAATAATTGACATTCTCGTCAGGTCAACTCTCACCTCGCGTTGCGGAGAGTGCAAAATATCTAACGGGTCCCGAAATGGCACGGCCCACATTGGCAGTGGGAGGCCAGCCACGTCATTATCCATGAAGTCAGGGCCGTCGGGGCCACCGTGGGGGGCGTGCTGCCCGGGGACCGATTCTCTGATCAGGTCGACTCGACCAACACGGCAGCTTGGCGTCGCTATGGACGCAAGCAGATCAGTAAGAGTCATATATAGGTGGGACCAGAGCAGGTTACGAACAAGAGTAATCACGTCGCAGTGTACCCGCATGATTCCAGTCCGGGGCAACTGACAGGTTGGCGAGAGGATGCGGATTGAAAGCGATTTAAGAAGAGGTTGTACGTAGGCGATGCCGCTCGTGCACACATCATCACGACATCACGAGCTGGTACAGTCCTTCAGACCCTCTAGTTCCCCGTTCAGATCACCAAACGAATCCAGGCCAGAGGAGTGCGAAACATCAAGACGCTCGTGCAAAACGAAGGTTGAATCGATTAAAATAGAGGAGCGTGAAACAAACAGGGGGACAGGTTGTTGCTTCAGAATCGGAAAACGAAGGTTCTTTATGACGTGCATCCGAGGCCTACCAGCCGGCAGCTCAAACCTGAGGAGTGCACAGCAGTCTGCAGAACTTAATTACGATGCGGAGGGTCGGAGGGCTCGGAGGGCCCCATTTTGTGTTCCTGTCAGAATCGAAGGGCGTTGATCTCCGACGAAGTTGACGGAGGTAGGTTAGGGGACGGATCGACACCCCTCAACCTTCGTCTCAACCTTCCTGATAGGAACTAATGACTTCCGAAAGACACGATCAGGCCCGTTCACGCTTCGCAGCCTGCAATCGCAGTCTACAACGAAGCAAGCTTCTGAAAGAGTACTACTGCTCACTAGCGCCGAATCGAGCTTCAAAACGTGCGTCGAGGAGGGTGACCACGCAATCTGCTGTTGATGCGACGCACATCCTCTTCTGACGCTTTGTCACTTTTCCTGCCCAACGCCTAAAAAACAAAAGAAACAGCGATTGTAAATTAACAAGCATGCATCAGTGCAAATGCTGCGCCGACACACCAAGGATACGTCCAAAGCACGATCTCGGACTTGCCACCTTCTCTGTGCGGCCTTGGAAGGAAGAACGCTTCACTTGAGGCTTCTCAGATGAGCATACTATATACTCTTGGCAAGAAGAACCAGCAGAACCGACGACCGAGAGCTTTATGGCGCTGGACAATTGTCTGCGGCAAGCCGCGCTTTTGGAGGCGGGGGCAGGTGGGGGTGGCGGACCTGGTCGGTGCTGCGCAGGACTCAAGAAACCGCCGAATGTGGGGCTCGCGCTCCATGTGATCTGCCGCTGCAGGCAACCGTGCTGGTTGAAACAAGTTGAAGACACTCACTGGCAGGCCAGCTGCGCAAGGTGAGCGAAAGGGCCCCCCTGACTCCTGATGTCTTGAGGCGGGAATGACTTGAGCCTGAGGCGCTTCGCGCGCCGAGGGTGCCACGCCCCTGCACGTTGTTCCGCTTTGTTCCGCTGTTCCGCGTTGAAAGCGGAACAGCTGGGCTAGAACTTCCGAACCCTGGCGGCACCAGTACGACACCGAAAACAATAAGAACCTCCGTAAGCTGAAGGCGATCTGCTTATGACTGCTCAAATATGAAGGCTATTCTATTTTTTTGCGGGCCTATTGTAATCTCCATTTTTGCACAGTCTGAATTCAAAAGTTGGATTGGTCCACCGCTTATGCCATCTCAGTCCTTGGGTTGAATCTGCCTGGCGCGCTAGCAGCCTGCGACCTCTGGCTCTGCCACTGGCCCTGGGCATCGCATTATCTTCTGCACGGTGCACCCGCTGTTGTGCTGTTTGCAAAGAGCGCCTGCACCTCCTCAATTCTTCGTGGCTTATATGCAGCAATGGCGACACCTTCCGAGAAGAAGGACGACCCTTTGAACGACTCATTTCATCTCGGCGCTGATCCACCTGCCGATACTTCTGCGCCGACTAAACCCTCTCCCCCACTGAGCGCTTCAGGCGGTGCCGCTTCGCCACAGCCCCGAAATGTTGCGTTCCACCATTACCAAAATGTGGAGAGCCCCTCCCCTCCTCCTCGTTGCCCGTCTCCTGTCAAGACCAGCATCTCGATCGGTCACATGGGCCCCCCTGCGCCTCGTCCGGGGAGGACAGGCTCCAGCTCCATGCCGCCACCCCCTCCTCGGCAGCCCAGTCAAGACGCCGGAGCAAGAAAGAGGGCCCGCGAAGGGTCTCCCCCACTGCCCGGGCAAGGCTCTCCCATTCCTAGTTATCGCAGGTCCATATCCCCCCCGCCCCGGCCCGGGCATGCCTCCCCCCACGGCTCTCCGCTGAGCATCCGCAGGTGAGGGCTGCCGCGCCTCCTTCTGCACTTGTAGAGAAGTCTGAATATTTTCTTGATGACTTGTACAACTGTGCATTGTCACAGAGGTTTTAACTCAGTAGGCAAGTGCCCCAAGCCCATGGGGCCCCCTTTTTGAGCACAGCTAAAGGCATTAGGCGCAGCGGATTCTTAACCTCCGGCACCACTTGATTGTTTGCAGGTCATCTTCGCCCCCTCTTCCCCAAGCAGGCTCCCCGCTGCGCCGGCCGCGGTCATCTTCCCCCCCGTATGAAAACATCATCATCATTCCGCAGAGACAGAGCTCACCTATCAAAATTCCCAGAAGGTATCCGCCAATCATGAGAGATTGCTTGCACAAGTTGCTTACAAGCTGCGCTGCATTCTGAGTCAATGCAACAGCACTTGCATTCTCCTGCAATGCATTCAGGGTTCAATGACAGTTTTGTTCATCATGTCCTATCTTAGTTGTGCTCGTGAGTTGCCTTCGTTCTTTAGCAGCAAAGGCCGTGTGAAGAGATGCTTGCAGGGAAGCATTTGAGGAAGCATCTGAGCATAGTGCTGGAAGAAACACTGTCAAAGAAAGACTGGAAAGATGCACCGCGGAGAAGCAACTGAGAGGGGGTGTGGCTTTTGGCCACCTCGTTGAAACCTCCTGGGTTTCTTGTCTGCAGGTCGGCCTCTCCCCCCCTCCCTGGCCAGGGCCAGGGCGCCTCTGCATTCAAGCGCCCCCGCTCCTCATCTCCCTCTGATGCTGGCTTCTGGCATTCCGGGCCCTTCCCTGGTCGGCCCCTCGCGAGCGCCCCGCTGCGCAACCGTGATGTGGAGAGCAGCGCATCGCAGCGCGAGTACGGGGCCCAGAGGAGCGGCTCTTCGTCCAGCGAGGACGACCGCGGCAAAAGGCTGCCCCCCCGCGACGACGCGGATGCGACTTCGGGCGTGCAGCCAGGAGTACGGGGCGCCAGCAGCAGCAGCAGCGATGAGAACGCGGGGTCGCGCAGCTCGGGCGGCGAGGTGGCGGACAGCAGCTCCAGTGACAAGAAGCGCCACGAGGGATCGAGGGCGTCGAGCTCTGCCCACCGGGGGCGCCCAGAAGCGGGCCCCAACCGAGTTGGCGCTATGCTGCCCCCGCCCCCCCGCCAGCCCAAGCGGCTGTCTCTGCCCCCCGTCAGTGTAGTGGAGGGGGCGCCGGGCCGTGCGGAGGCGAGCCTGTCTGGGGAGTCCCGTGTGGCGCACAACTCGTCGGACCTGGCGCTGGCGGCTGCCGCGTCTTCGTCAACAGGGCACACAAACGAGCAAGCGCAGGTGAGGCGCGGTTAGGCAAAGGAAGCTGGCAGCCTTCAGTCATTGTCACATTGCGACCGAATATAAACAGGAGTCGAGACAGTCCCTCAGTCTTGCCTGTCAGAGTCTCACTGGAGGAAATTCTAGGTACCTTTTGCGAGATCTTGGCGCTTTAGCAGGGCGGTTGGCTGGGACATTTCAAACTGCTTGTGCCCTTCGCTGGGTCACGCCTTGTCATTCAGGACTTCACTAACGACTATTTGTCCATCGAAGTATCGCAAAGGTGCCCTTCTCTGGTCGCTCCCTCACTCAAGCCTTCTTTCTGCACCAGGACCGCCTCTCGACAGCGCGCCCGTCGCGCAGTGGCCAAGACGAGGCCCCCGAGGAGTCCAGCCTGGCCAAGCAGGCCAGCGACGCCAGCAGCATCATCGGAGCGGCGCAGGCCCCCGCCGTGAGCGACGCCAGCAGCGTGGGCCGCTTCCGCACCCCCAGCCCCGGCCCCGTGAGCAGCGCAATGACCGCGGTGAACAGCCGCGGGGAGGCACTCGCGGCGGGGCAGAGCACGGGCAGCGCGATGCGCCAGGACGGGGACCGAGTGAGCAGCAGCAAGGCGCACGGGTTCAAGGAGCCGCCTGCGGTGGTGCGCAGTGCGACCAGTGGGGTGAGGGGCACGGGGCCAGGCAGCCGCAACGTGCTGAACAGAGCGCCGGGGGATGGTGAGGGCGCCCGGCCGATACAAAGTGCGGAGAGCGGTGTTCTGTCTGGATCTCAGCAGCAGGGGGAGCGGACGCGGGACGGCGGCGAGGTGCTGGAAAGGGTGGCCAGCAACGTGGTCGGGGAGCTGCGGGGTGCCGCGGCAGAAAGTGCGGGGGAGCCAGGAGGGGCGGCCTCGCTGTCGCCGCGGCCTGCTCATCCCGTTGTGCGGCAGCACTCCAGTAACAAGGCCAGCCTGATGGGCCCCCCGCGAAGCCGGCCGGACATGCCCCCCCCGGGTGGGTCGAGACCGAGCGGGGTCCCTCGGCCAGGAGGGGGGTTCAAGGTGCCACAGCAGCGGCCCCCCTCCGCCGCAAGAGCTCCGGCACCAGGGGCACAGCGGCCACAGGCAGAGGCAGCGACAATGCGGGCGGGGGAAGGAGGGGGCGAGGTCGCTGAGCCTGCTCTCAAGGAGGGTGAGCAACAAGGAGGAGCGGGGGTGCCGGTGGCCACAGCAAGCGGGGCGGACGCTCGGGCTTTCGAAGAGGACTCTGTGCACGAGATTGCGGCAGTGCTGGTGGGGCAGGAGATGGAGGACCGCCAGGCGCCCAACCAGGACGAGCCCGGAGGCACCCCATTTGCCAATGCCGCTTGCGCCGCCGCCGCATCTCCCGTGGCCTCGAACGTGGCACCGGAGACAGGCCCCGACACTGCAGCCCAGAAGACGCTCGAGCCGGCGCTGCGGGCCTTGTTCCCGGCGGCCATGTACAAAGAGCCGGCCGTGCCCGCGTCAAAGGCTGACGCCCCTCGCGTCAGCAAGGCCCCCAGCGGGCAGCCCCCGTATGAGATCCCGGCATGGAGCGCCCCCCCGGGGCAGCCGTATGCGCTGGAAGTGGTCAAGGAGGGCGCGGTGCTTGCGCAGCTGGACGTGTCGCGCAAGGGCGCCTACATGTTTGGGCGCAGCGAGCGCGCCGACTTCCCGCTGGAGCACGCCACCGTGTCGCGCTACCACGCGGTGCTGCAGTTCAAGGAGGGGGGGGAGGCCGCGCTGTTCGACCTGGGCAGCACGCACGGGACCTTCGTCAATAAGAAGCAGGTGAGGGGACGGGGGGAGGGGCCGAAGGACACCGCCAGCAAAGACAAAGCTGACCAGTCGGATCCTCCAAAGCAGAGCTCAACCGGGCTTAGTTCGGAGACTCCATCATATGTATATCCATGCTCGAATTCTGGTTCTGGTTCCGGAGAGTCGAGCCTCAGCCTGATTTTGATCCCATAATCTCCACTGACAACAGAGTCTGGAAAATGCAAAAAAAATGCTAGCAGGCTGGCCATCTGTTGGACAGATCCAGCACGCGGCTGCGGTTGTACGTTCCTTGGGTCGCAGACTGTTTCGTCCTGTGATCCGAATTACATCAGGCGGCCTTTGTGGATTCGAAAAGCGCTGAGTAGCGCCGAGTCAGTCTGGGTTTGAGCTCCAATTCGGAGAACTCAAGCCAGGCGCTCCATCCACGCTCAGCCTCTCCATGCCTGTACCTGAGACCCTTGCTGCTGGCTGGGGCCGCAGGTGAAGGCGCGTGTGTACGTTCCCGTGCATGTGGGCGACGTGCTCAAGTTCGGGCAGTCCAGCCGGCTTTACGTCTTCCAGGGCCCCGCCGAGCTGATGCCCGAGGAGGGCCTCTCACGCGCAGAGAAGCAACAGCTCAAGCGCCTCGAGGCTGCCCAGGTAAGCGACTTCCTAAGGGTCATTGACTGAATGCCGGACGGCAGTCAGGGTGCATCAAGTTGGACAGCTGAGGGCCTACTGTCCTGCAGCACCCATGTTTGGTCCCCTGCAGCGTTGTGCAGGACACTCTTGGGGATGTGGCAAGGAGCTCGGATTAGAATCTGCAGTGCCATATGCTCGTATGCTCCTATCCGCCTGCTCTCGCCTCCGTTTCGTGCGCTGACATATGCTGTGGTTGCAGGAGGCCAAGATGGCGGAGGAGTCGCTGGTGCGCGCTCGCGCCGCCAAGCTGGGCGAGGTGACGTGGGGGCAGGCAGACGACGCAGAGGACGAGGAAGAGCAGGTGAAGCCATGTTCGCCGTTCGTTCATGCTGCGTGCCAAATCGCCGACCGGTGCCAGTTGCTTTTAGGGTACCGACTGCATTGTGCGCTCTGGTCGAGACTAGGCTCGGACAGCTTCAAGTTTTGAATGGGCGCTGGAGAAACTCGGACAGAGGACGGGAGCTTGCTTTCAACGAGGCGTGGCGCTCTCGAGCACGATTCGAGAGTTGCCCACTCGTGCAGGTCGTCTACAACTGCTCCTAGGCCCGTGCGTTTCCTGTGCTCGCTTTGATTCCTTTTACTGCGTAGTCTGACGTGCTTGCGGTGCGTGTGGCAGGAGGACGTGGAGGGCATCACGTGGGAGACGCACACAGGCCCGCTGACGAGCAACCAGGAGAAGTCGCGCGACAAGGTGGTCAAGCGGCGCGACAAGATTGCCAACCTGCGCAAGGAAATGGACGTCATCCAGAGCAAGGAGATTGCGCAGGGGGGCCTCACTCCGGGCCAGCAGGCACAGGTGGGGCACACACACGAAGCGGGAAGCGCCGCCACAAGTTGCCAAACGGCAGGCCAGTCAGGCTTTTGCAGAGATGCATAAAGTGAAACGGTTTGGCGTAGACTGTAGCAAAGCGTGCTGCATTTAAGCACGCTTTCCTCCTGTCGACATTGCGTGTACTTACCTGCTGTGAACAAGGCGTTTCAGACTCCGACGACTTTGATGCCGGATAACCAGCCATTACACTACCCTCGGGCAGGTCTTATCTCGTGTCTCCGTCTCTTGACCTTGGCGCTACCCACTCAGAGCCGTCTTGCCTGGCTGGCACCCCCTCCAACGCCCCTCCGAAGCACCCTCCGACTACACTCCTAGTGCACACCCGCTCCCAGCATTTACGTCAGCCGGCGGCCTTCTGGTAACCACCTGACAAGTCGTTCCGACCTCCGTGCAGATTGCGCGAAACGAGGCACGGCTGGAGGAGCTGACCGAGGAGCTGGAGGCGATGGAGGAGACGCTGAACGAGAGCATCCGCGAGAGCCTGGGGGCCAGGCCTGCGCGCGCAGCAGCCGGCAAGAAGCGGGGGCGGCCCGGGAGTGACGACGAGGACGGGGACAGGTGAGGCCGCGCCGGGGAGCAGACGGTCGCTTGAAAGTGACTTTGAGCCGCTGTGAGGGCCGCATCCGAGGGCGATGCAACCTCTGAGAGGGCCGCCGTCGTCTGAAATTGGCTCTACCAGAGTGCTCCAGCTCTAGTGCGAGGCACACACACGCTGCAAGAAGGAAGCGCACTGAGTACGTTGTCAAACAGCGAATCGTTTATATCCGCCTTCGTAGGCTTCATCTGTTGTAAGTCTCTGTTGGCTTTTTGGAGAGTGCTCACGGATGTCTCACGCGCCGCAAATTGTTGGAACGGCAGCTGGAAAGGACGGGTCGCCATTCCGCTGCCTGTCTGCAACGTGCATTCCGCTCCTAAAGCAGCTTGTTGTCCCGGCAGTGATGAGGACGAGTTTTACAACCGGGCCGGAGCCCAAAAGAAGAAGGCGGCACGGGGCCCGGCCCCAGTAGAGGCTGCTGCGGTTGTGGAGACGGCGGAGACGCTGCTGGAGAAGCGGGACGTGCTGGCGGGGGAGCGGGATACTCTGGAGGACGAGATCCGGCAGGAGGAGGAGCGCAAGGCTGCGCTGCCGGGCGGGAAGGGGGCGCACGACGAGGACGATGCGCTGGACGCCTTCATGAGCGACGTGTCCACGCAGATTGGTGAGCCGCGGTTGCTGCACGGTTCACAGATAGTCTCCGCTTCTTCGAGCTCGCCGTTAGTGAAGTACACGCTTTCGCAGATTGATTCTTGTGAAACGGCTTGGGGGCTAGCCCGCAGGATTTTCCCGTGGTCGTTCGAAGTTGTGCAGCCGTTGGGATCGAGGACCAAGATGCACCGGCGGCTGGCCTAAACCCTCGATTGCTGGAGCATCCAGTCTAGTTGCCAAACTTTTGCACTGGCTCCACCAGACTGCCCAGTACATCACAACTGTTGTGTGAAGCAGGCTATCGGGCATTAAAAGGAGGACGAGCCCTTTCGCTTCTTCACCTTTGTCCATATGCTATGGTGCGACGCGATTTCATCCTGTTGTGCGTGCGTTGTGCAGAGCGCGATCGGCTGGCACAATTGCGGCGCGAGCTAGAGCTTCTGGATGCAGAGGCGGCGCGCATCGCCCGGCTGCTGCATCTAGCGGACCCCACCGGGGAGGCCGCCGTGCGATGGGTGCCCAAGAAAGGGGCCCCGGGGGGCGTCCCTCGGAGGACCTTCAAAGAGCCAGTGAAAGTAGAGGTTGCGGCAGCACCGGAGGAGGAGAGCAGCGCCAAGAAAGAGGAGCCGAAGCCCCGGGCCTTGCTACAGGCTCCGAAGGTGGCGCTTGGGGGCGGGGGAGTCAAGGGGGCGGGTAGCACGGGGGGCAAGGGGGCGACCGTGCGGCCGCGAGAGGGGGAGCATCGGATAGTGAAGGACGAGGAAGCGAGTAGGGGAGAGCGTCAGCCAACGGACAGGGGAATGGCAGCGGGCGCGGCGGGGCCAGCCGATCAGGGAGAGCCCGAGAGCACGGCCAACGGCGGGCTTGTAGGAGAAGAGGGCGCACGAGGCGGGGCATCGGAGACTGGGGGAAGTATAGCGCCGGAGGCCACAACGGAGGGCGGAAGCAAGGGGGCGAGGGGAGGAGCGGAGAGGTCCGGGGAAGGGGATTCACGAGGAAAGCAAAGACGGGAGGCGGGGCCGGCGGCAGTGGCGGGTGGAGGGACGGCAGAGACTCCTCTGAACGAAGGCGCTCAAGTGGGCGGTCAGGGCAAGGGACGGACCGGGAAGGGGGCGGGGGCAGCGGGGCAGAAGCGGATAAGTGATGTGGAGACAGCGCAGGGGGATGAGGAGCAGGCAGAGCAGCCCGTGTGGGAACCCCCCCAAGGGCAAACTGGCGACGGACGAACTGCGCTGAATGACAAGCTGGGGTACTGATGCCCGACCAGGAGAACGACACTGGGAAGAAATTGGGGAGGGTGATGTGGGCGGCAGTTTAAGTGTCGTGCCGGCATGCGGGGCGGCCTTGCCGCATGAAGGTGGGAGCCCACGGGAATGAGATTGTTAACGCTGTAATGCTACACGATTTGAAATCGATATAACAGACCGTGCTCGTATGATCACTTACTGTACAGCTTAGATTTGTGTGGCTGCTCTGCTCCTTATTTCTAAGTCCTATTGTGCAACTGCTTTGCTCCTTGTTGCAAGTCCTATCGTGCGGCTTGCAGCCGTCACGAGCTGCACCGGTGGTCGAGCTCTTTTATTTTGCCGCCCATTTTGGAGAATCACACATGTGCTACGAGATTTCTGGATCAAACTGTGATCTTTGTGCTCGGCCACACTGAGTGACGAGGTCGCTTTCAGTGACGAGTTTAGTAAGGGCGCGTGCATGAGATTCTGGTCTTTAGTTCATGCTAGATGTGCGCGCATGTCCAGGCATTGCGGACTGTTTGTAAGCCACCGGCTGCATCATGCCTTTCTCGGCTTCTGAGTCTCAGTAAAGGTAGGTTACTAGACATGTGCTGATATACTGAAACTGTGACATGTGCAGCACGCATATGTGCGACCCAATGTGCAGTGTAATGCCGCGCGCCTTTCAACACGGGCCTATGACATCATCCATCTGCATAACATGCATGGAATATATACTTAAACGATGCCAATATACATACTGTAAGTAGAACTCTGGCGCAAATGCACATACGTCACGAGGGGCTGAGAGTGACCATCATGCTGAAACCTATGTTTAGGGCGCCTCAGTGCTGGGATCGAGGACTCCGGGAGCGCTCATGCAACAACCATGCAGCTCGAGAAACCGGTCAATCTCCCTCCACTCAAGATCAGAGCTGAGTCCAAAACTTTTAAGACTTGTTGATAAGTCCTTGTCAGTATGTTATTCGAGACTGAGTGATCAATAATCTGCATCAATTGGCTACGATAGCCGAAGAATAGACAATTCGTGTATTTACAGGAATCTAGTAGATAACAGGCACAACGTACTGCCCAACGTTTCTTGCTGAATTCAGCAACACGCGATGGAGATTAGTAACAGACACCAGGTGAAAGAATTGATACTCTGCTCAGTCCCGTATGTCAGTACATTGGTTAAGCAATGCATATAGTCACTCTAAAGCTACGCCTCAGCGACTGGCGTCCCCTGCCCTCGTCCCGCGTGCCCCGCTGCCGCCACATGCGGCACGCACTTGTTGAGGAAGTCGCGCAGGTGCTGCGTGTACACGGCGGGGTTGGCGCGGAAGTGGTCCACATGCGGCGAATGCTCCATGTTTTTGGCCGTCACGCTGCGGCCCTGCTGCTTCTGCGCCTCAATGAACGTCTCCACGTAGTGCGCGGGGATCACCTTGTCCGCGCTGCTGTAGATGTACAGCTGGGGGCTGGCCGGCTGCTTCTCCGCCAGAACGGTTGTCACCTCCGCCAGGCGCTTGCGGATGATCGGCAGTTGCAGGAACACCGAGAAGAACTTCTCCAGGGCCGAGTGCAGGAACGCTTCTCTCAGGTTTGCGGGCGCTTGCGGTCGCGGAAGGGGCTCGGGGGCCTCTGCGGGCTGCTCCGGCAGCTTGCGGGGGGCGGGGTCGTCGTAGCGGACGGCGCTGCTGCGCTTGCCCAAGAGGGCAGCCGCAAAGCCAGAGGCCCACACCTGAAGGACAATCCTGGACGACATGAGCCCAAAGGAAACCCTCTTTCAAGTTACAACTACAGCTGGCCAGATATACCAGGACCAGCTGTCGTGTCTGGTTCACCAAGATGGTCTAAAGCTGTGCATCTATGAGACCAAACACACGTGGATATATACACAGTCTGATACACCGGAGCGACTTTGCCATTGACAGGGACCAGAATTTGTCGGCAGTAGGATTTGGAAGCTGGCTCAGGGCTGGCGCCACTTCCACGAGACATTTTTGTTCCACATGTTTGAAACGGAACACCGACGTTTTGACCATTGAAAGCTGTCTCAGCCCCGTCATCTTCAAGCCGCAGACCAAAACTGAGTGCTGCCCAAGTGCTCAGCAGCCCTCTCACTGATTCTTAACAAGACATCAAGCCCCGCCCCTTAACCCACAGGTTCTAGGTTTTCGACCAGAACGTGAACGGTGCGCCACCAGACCTGGACTTATTCCATGTACTCCCATTGACGAAAGTGTAGCAAGTCAATCGGACGTGGCAGACAGTCCTGCGTGATGCATGTTCATCACAGTCATATGCCAACTGGCATTGAGAGTCTAGGCGCCTGACCTGCGGGTCTGGGTCCACCACCGGCGCAGAGTCCACGACACAGCCACGGATCTTGGTCAGCAGCGGGCTGCCCTCTTTGTGCAGCTTCTCCAGCACCGCGCCGTACATGAGCCAGCCCGTGTTGCTGAACGTGTGGAACATGAGCGCGTGCTCCTCCCCCGCGCCCGCGCCCGCGTTGATCTCCACTACCCAGTGCTTGATCTCCTCCACCAGCTCGTCGATGTGCGCCTCCGCCCTGCCGCCCTTGCCCACACTGAGTACACTCGCCATGGGGATGGTGAACGTCACACAGTGGATGCCCTGCTGCGTGTACCAGTCCGCGTACTTCTTCAAATGCTTCTGCTTGGACCCCAGCCACCCCAGAAGCACCACCACCAGGGGCGGTTTCGGGGGGCTGCCCGCGCTCGGGACGCCCCCGTCCGCAGCCGAGAAGCTGCCGGGGTCTGGGACATGCCAGGAGTGAAAGGAGAAGATGGGGGACTGGGAGCCAGAGCCGGGTGCCAGGCCAGGGAGACTGCCGGACGTGGATGCTTCCTGGTGGGATACAACCCTCCTCTGGTCCGAGATCCATGGCTCCACGGCAGGCCTGGGAGCATGACTCTCCGCGCTGCCGCTTGCAAAGGACAGCACAGGCCTGCTGGGAAACGGGAGGGTGATGGGCCCTGGCTTGAGATCATGGAAGGACGGCAGCCTGTTCTGCCAAAGGGGCAGCGAATGCTGAAGATGGCCGGTCGCCCCGTTCAGCGCAGGGCCTCTGAGCCCCTGAGATGCGCTTTCTATGCCGATGTGATTGCTGGGGCCCGCGCCTGAAGTGGACAAGCCCTGCCTGCATCCCCATGACCGCACCTCCCTGCCCCCCCCTGGATCCTCGTTGCTTAATCTGACCCTCACTGGCCCTGCCTCCGCCAGCGAGGGACTGTGGAGCAACACAGCATTCTTCTTGGACCCAACATCCGAGCACCCAAAGCCGACCGCAACAGCGGCTGCGGCTAAAGGACCCCCCTGGTGAACAAGCCGCAATGTGGACGAGGAAGTCATCGAATCGCAAGGACGAAAGGTTGCGGCGCCACAAACCAAGCCACCAATCGCTCTGATTTCTAAACCTAAATCTAAAGAGCAACTCATGTAGCCTATGCCAATGGCAGATATCCTGATTGCATACATGGTGCCAGAGAGCATCGAAATTCGAATACCGGTAGATCTTTCGCGAGAGCGATTGAAATGAGGAGGAAGATCGGTTGCATGCCAGGCTTCACCCGGCGTACTGGAGTGGTCAGGTGACCCGCCCGGCCAGTGATGTCACCCGACCGGCAGGCTAGCGCGCCGGGTACAATAGTCCATTGCTAGGTAGGAAATAATTCCCGGTTCAACATCCCTGTGCGGCGAACGTGCCCCCGGGCCCAGCAGGCGTGACTGAATCATGATACCGGTAGGTAGGTATCCGAGTTGAACGTCACGGTGAAGGTGAAGGGGAGATGGGCCAGATGGCGCCAAGTGGATGATGGAACGGCCAAATTACCGTACGATGGTCGCAAAGCATACACGTGGCACATACTTAGAGACTCTGAGTTTCCGATTGCGAACGACGGCGGTTTGTCGTGGAGAAGTTTGTGCAAAAAGATTACGGTACCGACGGCGAATGGCGGTTGCCTCAAATCCATCATGGCGTCGGGATTCGGTGATGGCTGAACACTGTGAAAAGGAGGGTCTGACATTACGATGGAAACGCCTCTAGGCTCTAGAGTCGATGGCGTGTTCTTCGTGGATCCGGTCTGATATCTATGAAAGGTAGCGTGTTCAACAGCTCAGAGTCATTGTGCGCCCGAGAGGAAGAACACCCCAAAGTGAGGCCAAAGTGCGGATGAAATGGGGTAGTACTAGTAGATGAAGGGAATCTCTCTTGGTATGTTCGAGGAATGTCAATCGAGATGGAGGCACCAAGCACGTCGGCTCCTGCTGCCGATGGCTCGTACAGGTGGATGGACAGCCCTGAAGCGCCACAACATCTCCTGATGAGGGATCTCAGGCGGCATGGGGTCAAGTAGGTCGCTTTCCCTTTGGTCATTGCCTACTTTCTGTCAGTCCTTCGAGTATGCCCACTTGGCATGCATTGAGGGCATTATTGCAATAGAGCACAGTGCAATCCACCTGATTTGTCTCTGCTTCAGATCCTCGCTTTTACAACAAGAGAGGGTCCAATTCCGTACACTAATGCCAAGTGTACATCCTCACAAGGTGGCGGTTCTGATGTGCTTTGACTCACTGCTGCAGGTTGTACGGAACCCGCTGGTGCCTCAATTGTCGGCAGCAGAAGGCGATGCTTTACCAGCTTGCCGACCGCAGTGGCTGGAAGGACATGTATGTGGACTGCGACCTGCTGCTCAACTCCCTCGAGACAGCGTACATCAAGCAGGTAAGGATTCGATTCTCAGCTTGCATTACTGGTCATGACACCTATTCTTGATATTTTCGACCTGTCTCAGGGTTGCTTTTAGCGTGCTAATGTCAGCAGCTAGGGGTCCAGCCTGATGACCAGGCTGCAAAACTTCCCCCTTGAATCGTGGCGGAAGAATCGATTCCTCGGAGGAATTACCAGCTCTGCCCCATGTTTTCTCAGGCCTTGAAGCAGCTGAACCCCAGGTTCAGGTATCACAGCATTGCGCGGGGACAATGCAAGGTCTCTAAGAGCATCGATTGCATCTTGTGAGCAAACTTCATTAAGCATACACCTTCATTGCGTGCAAGCCCAATACAACGTAACGCTTTTCTGAATAGCGTGGGGAGCAGGGGCGTGCTTGTGCTGGAGCTGGGTAAGTCGGGTATTCGGTCGGTGAGTCTAAGCGGCAACTCTGAAGATCTTGGCAATCTGGTCTCAGGTGCCCGCCTGGAAGGTTGGCAACGAGTACCACCTGGGGATGCAGTCGGAGGAGACGCTGCGCGCGCTGGTGGATAAGGTGGGGGGCCAAAAGAAGGCGTGGAAGACGGGCGGGGCAGCGCAGTGGCAGAGACGTCATCGGCAGCGTGCTGCATGGGCAAAGCAGGTAACCCCCCAAGCCAGCTCCTTTCATGGATTGTCTTTTGGTTGTGGACTTGTGGTATTACAGTCTTGTCAAAGGCTGAGGCAAGTATGCAATTATTGAGAGTTGAAATATCCGTTGCTTTCCAAGCGGGCTTTAAATTTGCAGGAGAAAAGCTAATAACCTAGCTGAATGCGCAATTGAGATACCGGGATGTGAGACGACTCTTTGGTTGGCCTGGATCTATGAGGGTGCAATCTGAGGAATTGAGACTTTAGACGAGGAGTAAAGATTCCAAAGACTTTTCTCAGGGACCTGCTCTTGGAAGTGTAAAGTCTGAGGCCTTTGTGGACCTGTGGCAGGAGTACGCGGTGCTCGTGCGAGAAGCGATTGCCCGAGGGAAAGAGGCGGCCGCAGCAAGCAAGGCAACGCGCCAGATTTCCCCACACTTGGCTGAGATGCACCCTCCTCAGCCGACTCCGCAAAGTGCTGCGCTGCTCAGCAACGCAGCCACTGCGCCCGGGGTGACAGTGCTGAGGACGTCTGGGGTTCAGGCCCGCCCGCCAGCCGAAGCTGATGCGATTGCCCCCGTTGTAGCAGGCTCGCAGCTTGTCCCACGCCCCCTTCCCCCTGCCGAGCCAGCGGTGGCTAACCCCCAGCAGTTCATTCGGTTCAAGCCCGTCACTCCCGGTTCTTTCAGAGACCAGCTACGATTGCGGGGGGCTGCCTTCCCTCCCCTGCACGAGCGAGTCCCCATCCTTGCTCGATGGAGGGAGAACCGGATGTCGAAGCCCGTTGGCGCCGGGCGCGAGCATACGCAGGCGGGGCAGGAAGCAGGGCCTGTGGCACCGCTGGGCTGGTTCCGGGACCGCTTCACAGACACCGACTACGGGCAGCTGTTTGAGGCGGTCGCCAAGGTCCGGCTGCTGGCCCTCCCCCAGCTGCTGGCAGTGCCACGGCTGCTCAAGCCCGCCTTCGCCAGGGCCTCAAGCGCAGTGGAGCCTGTGGCCTTCGCGTCCCGCCGGCAGTCGCCGGAGGTCGCAGGAAGCACACCGAGGGAAAGCACGGAGAAGCAGTCCTGGTTGCGCGAAGACAGAAGCTTCACTGGCTGGGACATTCCACGGAGTCTCAGTGGAGCTCGCAAGGAGGGCTTGAGTGGGGCCTCTAAGAGGGCCGGGGAGAGCTCGGACAGCTCGCGACGGCCATGGTGGCGGTCGATGTTTTCCAGGTAGTTAGCGGACATGTTCGAGTTTTTCCACATTGATATATACCTGATGTTTGTGGTCCGTGACTGTGTAGACTGGCGATGGGCTCTTAAGGCTTCCGTATCTTGTTTAGCAAGCACGTGGGGAGACCATTGAGTGATTCAAAGGATTCGATGTAAGTAGACCGTTTAATCAGGAGTAACGTGGAACTGTTTAGTCGCACAGCATTCCCTGGTCTTGAATTAGTCAGGGCCAGCAAGCCATGCTCCATGGTATTGTGTACCTGGCCTTAACAGAGCAGGCAGGGACACAGTCGCACAGAAGTCGCACAGCTGACTAGTGTAAATCACGTAGGGCTTTGTTGCTTCTTCTTCAAACACAGCCCTCCTACTAGGTCTATTCAATTACCAGTTCGATGTCTAGGCGACACGTGGAGGTTCAGTTGAGAGCGTTTTAATACCAGTGGGGAAAAAGGAGCATGCATTGAACATGAGTTGGATATGTATACGCACGTGATCCCAAGCCAAACGCGCACAATGTGTTGAACGTCGACAGACTAGTTGTAATTGATTTATGACATTCGTTGCGGAAGCAAAGGCGGCCCACACAACCTGCAATTTCTCATGACTCGTGCATCAAGCAAAATGGGCAGGCGCGACCGGAAGGAGACGAATGATTAAGCTTGTTGAGAATGATAACAGGTCATGGACGCGTTTAACGAGATATCTTGCACCCAATGAACGAGCCTGCCTGCAGTGCACTCAGTGCGCTTAGGAATAGGAATAGCGGACCGTCTGTATATCCTACACCTTAAGTAGCGTGCTAGCATGTAGATGATCCTGATAGCCAGCAGGCTCCCGGCGCGCGCCATGCACACTCTCGACAAATTGTCAACGTTTTTGCAATCCTGGACGGTACAGATCTTCTTTACAGCATTTTCAGGGCATGCTTCCCGGTTGCGATCGATAGATAGGGTCTGTTTAGATACTAAATTTTAGCTAAACTTTAGCTATTGCTTTGACGTCATCGAACATCTTTCCGCAGTAGCAACCGCCAAAGTAGAACAGGGGTGATCATCGAGCCGTAGAACCACCGGACAAGTTCCATCCGACGCGCTATATTCTTCCACGTGTTACAGTCACTTTCTTAGATGACGTCAATTAATCTGGTGATGTGACTAAACTTACACTAAATTTAGCCTAAGTTTAGGCTAAATACACCCTATCTAGATCGGGAAGCATGCCCTGAAAATGCTGTATGTCTGCCAAGACTGCAAGTCGAGAACTTTGGCAGCCTTTCGACGATTTTCATTCGCTTAATTTATCAAACTTCGAGTCTCAAGTGACTTCAACTTCAAGCTCGAACTTCGGACAACTAACCATCTGAAATCCGGCATAAAATATCGCCAATCTCCTTGCGCCACGTTACCCCCCCTTCCGTCCCGCGCGGTTGCCTGGACAACCCGCTACGGGTCTGAACGCGAGGCTACAATATCACCCAATTATGGCATATAGCCTTTGCGAAAAGGGGTGCGCCCAGGAGGCCCCATGTAAGGTCGCGCTAACTGGCCTCTTGCCATCATTGCTTGATTAAAATATGCACCCAGCCTTCTTGCTCTGCAATGGCCGCTTGGGCGCGCGGAGGCACACTCACTCGGATATCGATACCATGTGCATGATGTGGTTGGCAACGATGCCATGGTGATCTAAGTACGTGCTTTGGATTGCATGAAAAGCGACACTTTCAATGAATCAAAACTCGCCGCTGATTTGATGCAAGGAGAATCTGTAGCAGATTGTCCTCCGAAATTGCTCACAAGGTGGGGAGCATCAGGGCTGCGATCAGATAGTAAAGTGGATACACAAGAGCGTGCATATTGAAATCAAGGCAGCTTGACGGCTCTCGCTAGTACAACTATTTTCCCCCCCGCTGCCACCTATCCACCTGTCCTAGCTTTCCATCTAGCTGGCCAAAAGCTAACTCTATGTGAGTATGCGCAACAATTTGTACAGATCCGGCTTGTCCCCGTGTGGTCCCCAACTTTGCCTCTACTGGCTCGGTATGCCGTGAAATCCTGCCCTTGACAAGAGCACCCGGCACGATGTAGCAGAAATCCACGTCCACGGATTCTAGCTCTGCACCACCCAGCCACGGCTTCACGTTGCCAATATGCATTGCGGTCTGGGTCGAGCGACGATGGTCGTGCGCTGACTCCAGTGTCATTTGAACTTTCGTGAGCCGCTCCACAAACCCTGCAAAACGGCATAGATGAGATTGGATCAAATTTAGCCCATCTTTTTACACAACCTTGGGATTGCAACCACTGCATCCGCACGTCTTGACAATCAGCAACTCATCGAGGACGTTGGGTAAGTAGTCACGAAGCTGCTTGAAAGTTCGCGGTTCCTACAGACAGTTCATAACAAACTAGCAACATCTCGGATGTCGGTCGCAGCCTTGGTGGTAACACCTGCTGGTCAACGATAGCAAGTTAAGGCGATCACAAGCAGCTCGCGGATTTGGATAATCACCTTGCTGGTTCTTCGGCTTCTTGAACACCACGATGGCCATATCCATGGCAGGGTAGAACGGCGTCCGAGGCACGAAGCAAGCAATCCGTGTTTCAAGTCCGCTCTTCCGGAAGTCCTCTTGTTCGGTCAGCACAGCAGAGGCCTCTGCATTCCGGTCGAAGAACACCAGTTTGACTTGCTCCGACTTCTCCATCTTTAGCACTGCCTTGTAGCCCTGACCATCAATGATTGCGCCGATGGCGCAGCGCTCCGTCAGCAGTCCAGCTACCGCCGGTACCCGCTCCCCCGCAAGCTCCTGGGACAAAGCGGCCCAGACTGCTTGGTCACTGTAAAAGACAGCCCGACCTTGAACCTGCTCCACAAAGTGGGCGATCGCTTCTCGTACTAGCGGGTACGCTGGCCGGACTTTGTTCCCCTCTACCGCTACATGCCGTAAGTCAATGTCGTTCCAGTTGGTGAGGCTGAACTCCACAAACGAGTCTGTGTAAACCATCTTTTTCATCTGGTCTATCCACTCTTTCACATCGTCTCCCCCTCTCGCCTTCACCCGATCGTAGATGCGTTTCAAACCCTTGGTGATCTGCACCACCCTCTTGCACTCCAAGAATCTCTCCCAGGCTTCCCAA